>PVJC01008202.1:0-49140 GCA_004026665.1 Murina feae | reverse complement strand
GGACTCGCTGGAACACAACGGGGTGGATTTATTGACGTCCTGGGAGAGATCGTTGCCTCTTCTGTCGATAACTCGGATGAAGAGGCCTTTATCTTTCAGCAGAGACGACCTGTAAACTTACATGTGCACAGGCACTTGGTTGTGCCATAGCACGGCGCTCAGGGATCACGGGTCTCCCAGCTAGAACGTCTTTCCTGACTTCCAGCCCACGGTGAGCAATTTGCCAGCCGGTCCCTCCCCTGCCCAGACGCCCCCATCAAGAAGCTCTGCAGACTGGAAGTCCAAGACCAAGGTCAGGCAGTGTCCGGTGAGAGCCCATATCTCGCTGTGTCCGCACATGGGCGAAGAGCTCACTCAGGAAATCCCAAGGGCTTGTGAGCTCGGTGCCAGCACCTCCCTTCCTTCTGACAGCGCCGAGGAGCCAGCTCTCCCAGGCCCTCGGGACTAAGTGCTGAAACCAGTTAGCACTGGCCCTGACCCTTATGGTATTTGCCCCCTCGCCCTGGCCCAGGTCCTGGCCATCCTGATGGACGTGTTCACGGACGTAGAGATCTTCTGTGACATCCTGGAGGCGGCCAACAAGCGCGGGGTGCTGGTCTGCGTGCTCCTGGACCAGGGAGGGGTGCCGCTCTTCCGGGAGATGTGTGACAAAGCGCAGGTCTCCGACCGGCACCTCAAGGTAAGCCCTGAGGGGAGTCTAAAAGGCACCTTGGAGTTGCCCTCTTCGCGCAGTAGGCAGCGCATTAGTCTCATAAAAGGCGCCCTGGATTGGAACAAGGCAGGCCAGGGCACGGCGATGGGTACCCACTGTGCCTGTGGCTTCACACAATAAGGTCTATTTCTTGCTCAAAGTGAAGGTCAGGTGGCCCTCCGTCATCTTGTAGCTCCATAAGAAAGATGTGGCCTCCAGGATTGCAGTGGCCGGAGTGAAGGGAGCAGGGGGGTCCCTCGGGATGAACACCGGACTCGGAAGAGATTTTCACTTCCACTCATAGCCTTTCTTTAAAAAATACATTTTTATTGATTTCAGAGAGGAAGGGAGAGAATCATTGATCAGCTGCCTCCTGCATGCCCCACACTGGGGATGGAGCCCACAACCCAGGCATGGGCCCTAAATGGGAATTGAACCGTGACCTCCTGGTTCACGGGTCGATGCTCAACCACTGAGCCACGCCAGCCGAGCCCACTCATAGGCCTTTGACCTCCCAGAGCTGCCGGGCCAGGAAGAGCGGGGTGGCTGCTGAGCATCAGTGTCTGGCGCCTCTGCCTTCACTGCTGAGGCTGTGCCTTCACTGCGTGTAGCTGAGGGAGCCGTGGGCGCTTCAGGGCTTCACCGCGCACACAACCTCAGCACCTGCGTGGTTCCTGGTCAGGAGGGAGCACAGCACTCCGTAGCCCCAACAGGATGCTTACTCCCTGGGACCTAACCAACCTCCCCACCTCCTTCTTCTGGCAACGAGCAAAGAAACCCTGAGATAAGGTTCCCTCAGAGTCGCCTTGGGGGCAGCTAATTCGAGGTCTAATGTCCATGCGCCCGTGGTGACTCTCCTGTAGCTCAGGCAGGGCCGCCTCCTGGAGGCCTGTCCTCCTCCCGTCCCCCTGCCTGTCCCCTCCACGCTGACCGGCAGGCACCCCTGGTGTCACAGGCCCCGGGCCTCTGATGACTGGGTCTGCTTGATCTTACCTGGACCCCACCTGCTCATTGCGAGGCCATAGAAACAGGAGAGTCAGCGCAGGCCTTGTCTTCATGGCTCGCACAGGCCACAACTGGGACAGCTCTCTGCCCACCAAGGGACAGTGGGAGGTGGCCCTCCTCCCGCAATCTCAGAGCTTAGAGGAGGCCGGAGGAGCTGCGGGAGGCATTGGGGTCTCCTCCCAGAGCCGCCCAGCGTAGCAGGCCTTTGCCTGGGCTCAGCACTGCTCTGCCTTCCTCTCTCCAGCCTTCCCTGGCTGCCATGCGGGCTGGCAGCAGGCGCTGCTGGGGAGGAAGGGGACAAACAGGACCCGGATTTGGGAGTGGACACACCTTTTTAAACTTATTTTTATTTACTTTTAAAAGTTTTTTAATTTTTTAAAAATATATTTGTACTGATTTCAGAGAGGAAGGGAGAGGGAAATAGAAACATCAACAAAGAGAATCATTGATTGGCTGCCTCCTGCACACCCCCAACCAGGGATCAAGGCCACAACTTGGGCATGTGCCCTTGACTGGAATCGAACCCTCGACCCTTCAGTCCGCAGGTGAACGCTCTATCCACTGAGCCAAACCAGCCAGGGCTCACACACTTTTTTTAGACAAAACAATGGAGGGTCCAGTGACGTCTCCACACAGCTGCCTCCTCCAGCTGCAATGAACCTTCGCACTCACCAGCTTGGGGTCAGGTACTCGTGTCTCTAAGGTCACTCACAAGGCAAGGCGGCCCCTGCCAGACCCCCGTGGTCCATGGGAGCTGAGACTGGGGCTCCAGGGGCACCGACCCTTGGCTTCTATTTTCTGCTTCCTACCATCCCCCTCCCTGTTTTTTCTTCTCTTACTTTGAGTATTGTCAGGACAATGAAGGCCATTTAGGGGATTCAGCCAAGGATAAAATAAAAACGGCCCATAATCCCACCAGCTAGACATAACCCTGTTTCCGTGTTGGTGAGCATCCTTCCAGACTTTGTCCTGGGCAGACGTGTATCTTATAAATACGTGATTTGCGAGTTACACCTCTACCTCCCTCCCCACAGAACATTTCCATCCGGAGTGTGGAAGCAGAGATGTACTGCGCCAAATCAGGCAGAAAGTTCGCCGGCCAAGTCCAGGAGAAGTTCATCATCTCGGACTGGAGATACGTCCTTTCTGGATCGTACAGGTGAGCGCTGGGTCTCACCTGTAGAGGCATCGGGGAGGCCAAGGCTAAGCATGGTGCCCACCAGCCTCAGGGGCTCAGGCACACCCCTGACCCCCACCAGCAGCTCCCAGGAGGGAGGACAGGCCTGAAGAAACCGGGGGTGGGGGGGGGAGGAGAAGGAGGAAATGGGCCCTTCCTGGGAGGACTTCAGGGTAGAGAGTCACTTTCTAGTGCCTCGGTTTCCCTTAATATTGCAACAGGATATAGAATCATTTTATTTCCTCCTCAACTGTCCAGATGTATTATAAACCATGCAATTTGTTTTAGCGTGTGTGTGCTCCTATTTTCAATTTCTTTTTATTTTATAAAAAATTTATTGAGGCCCTAGCCAGTTGCTCAGTGGACAGAGCATCAGCCTGCAGACTGCAAGGGCTCAGGTTCGATTTTGTCAAGGGCACATGCCCCGGTCGTGGGCCAACCCCCAGTAGCGGAGAGTGCAGGAGACAGCCAATCAATGATTCTCTCTCATCATTGATATTTCTATCTCTCTCTGCCTCTCCCTTCCTCTCTGAAATCAACAAAATATATCTACTAGTATATTAAAAATGTTTATTTAAATATAATTAATATGCTATCTTAAAATCTAAAATTCACCTATTTAGTTTGCAATTCTTTTTGTTATTGCTTTTATCATCTGTAAAATGAGGGATAATAGTATTTTCCCTTGCAGATAAAGTTTGCAAAACATGTGGCATAGCTCCTAGCACATAGTAGGTGTTCAATAAATGATTGCTATCAGCCTGCCAGTTCCCTGGCAAGGCCCTGGGGGAGGGGACATGGAATAGGCAAGATCTGAAAGGGTGAGGACTGAGAGGAGGCTGGTCCTGAGGGCTGCCAGGCCCCTGGAGGATGTCACGTTGGCTGGTGAGGGGATGTGGCCCAGAGAAGACAGCCCCCTCTCACTTCAGAATTGCCAGGGCTTGCTGACCGTCACAGTGTCCTCGATAAACGACAAGCGCCACCCTCTGTGGCTCCCAACCACCAGCTTCCGGCCCCTTTCCCCCTCCTGGCCGGCCGGAGCATCTCCAAAATCCCCAGGACGTTCGGCTGGCACCAGGGACTAGAAGCGGCAGCGGCCCAGCCTGGGCGTTAGGTCCTTTAAGGTCGGTCCCCAGCTCTGTTTCTCAGGTTCCCTCAGCGTAAGCTGTTTCTTATGTCCGAGTGACGTCTGTTTGGAGATGGCATGTCCACACCCCACTAGGCAGTCGCTCCCAGGCCCCCTCTCAGCCCTTAGCAATCAGCCATGAGACTGGCAAGAGGCTTATTTAGCCATTAAAAAGATTTCCAGGCAGTTACAAAGGACAGCGGGAGGAATTCTGGGAGAGAAAATGGAGAGAGGGAAACCTTACTTTCAGCAGGAGAATTAGCCTCTAGTTCTCACTTCATTGTCCTCACAGAGCTCATCTCGGGTGGCCCTGCCCTTGGGGCTGGCAGGAAGCTTTGTGCCAGGCCCCAGGCCAGATGCGATCAGAGATCAGATCTGTAAGGATTCAGAAAGGATTTAATCCTCTTCACACCCCCGAGGAAGGCAACACCCTTCTCACTGACAGATGGGGCACTGAGGAGCAGAGGGGCAGGTGATTGGTCCACAGTCCCCAGCTTCCCTGACTAGCATCTCCAGCTCTCAGGTGCCCACTGAGGCCAAGCTGGGCGTGCTATCCTGACCCAGGAGATGCCAGGAGGAGGGGGCAGTGGGCTTCAAGATGCAGGACCATTCCTGAGAACCCGGAGAATCGGCTCCTGGAGAGAGAGAGGACAATGATCAAGGGCTATCTGTTAGCCTAGCAGGGCCCTTTCTCTGGGACCTTAGAGCTGCAGGCAATGAAAACAAACATGAAAGCTGTCACCCCATGTTTCAGCCTGGCTCCCTCTGGGCTTCCAGTGGTCTGGCCCTTCTCTCTGGTTGTATTAGTCTTTCCGAACTGAAGAGCTCTTTCCGCCTCTATGGCCGAGGGGGACCAGCACAAAGGCTCAGGGTGGCAGCGCAGGGCCTCTGTGTGCCTGGGGACCTGGTCAGTTGCCAGGCCACCTTCGGACCTGTTTTACCGAGCAAAGCATGTAGTTGTTGACCTCATCCAGCCTGATTGCAAACACAGGGCGTTAGATTTCTTAGTGTAGCCAGGTGCCTGCCTTTGCACCTACCTTCCCTGTCACCTGGCTGGCCCTAGGCTCAGCCTCAGCTGCTCCTTAATCTGGGGCTGAGTGGGCAGCTCCTGGGCAGGAGGCGAGGCTGAAACAAAGCCTCCTTGCTCCTCCCAGGATTGCCCAGCCTCTGTGGGCTCACCCTGCCTTCTGTTGGCAAGGCTGGCGGGCTGGGGGCTGGCGGGCGCTGTCCCTCGGGATGCCCTGTCCTCTGACCACCCCAGGCCCCTCGCATCCACGCCCCAGTCAAAGATTAGGGACGCAGGGATCTCTGACCTGATGCTCTTGGTGGGTCTTCTGTGTTGTCACCATTTTCAAGGGTTGATGTTTTTTTGTATTGTTTTTTTGTTTGTTTGTTTGTTTTTTGAGGAGGGTATATAGGAGGAAGGACGTGATGAGGGGAGTTTTCATCAAAAATAGAAAGGAATTTCGCCCGGCCTATGTGGCTCAGCGGTTGAGCATCGACCTATAAACCAGGAGGTCACTGTCCGGCTCCCGGTCAGGGTTCATGCCCAGGTTGTGGGCTTGATCCCCAGTGCGGGGTGGGCAGGATGGTTCTCCCTCATCATTGATGTTTCTATCTCTCTCTCCTTCTCCCTTCCTTTCTGAAATCAATAAAAAAGATATTTTAAAAGATAGAAAGAAACTTGGTTAAATCAGGGAATTATAGAAAGTCATACCTAAAAGCCTCAAGCATTTTGTTTTCTCCTAAAACCTGTAATGGATGGAGGGCCAAGACCTCTGCTTGAGGGTTTCCTGTCCTGGATGTCCCAGCAAACCCCAGGGTGCCCAGCTCCTATGGGCTCGCCCTGGGGTCTCCTTTCCATCTGCCAAGGGGCCCAGGGTTCCCCCTCCCCTCCCGCCCCTCTGGGTCCATGTGCCTGAAAATGTGCTTACACCCTCTAGATTGTCATGATCATACAGCCCTTGCCTTCCGAGGAGCTACCTTCTCAGCCCCCGCACCCCCTCCACAGGGATCGATAAGGGGCCATAATCTGAGCAGCAGAAGGAACCATGACCCGAGGCCAGAAAGCCACTCTGGCAACTTCCTCACCAGCCACCTCACATTGAGACATTTGACATTTGGGACTGGGAGCTCCAGTTTTGCCTTTTGTGCAAGGGGGCACCCCTGTCCCTCCAGGGCTTCCGCAGGATGACATGAGGCAGCACAGGGGGCAGAGGACGGAATCCCCTCCTTCCAGTCCTGCTGTTGCCCCACATCCCCCTGAGGAAGGTCCCAGTGGCCCCGAGTGGCCCCATTCCCACCTCCCCCTCTCTCCTCCCCACAGCTTCACCTGGCTCTCTGGACACGTCCACAGGAACATCCTCTCCAAGTTCACGGGCCAGGCCGTGGCGCTGTTTGACCAGGAGTTCTGCCACCTCTACGCCGCCTCCCAGCCCGTGATGGGCCTGAAGTGCCCCAGGCTGGTCGTGCCCCTGCTGCCCAGAGCTGGACGCAGCCCCCCGCCCGGCCGCCTCAGTGACAGCAGCTGCTCTGCCAGTGGCCGCCTGTCCTCTAACCCCTTCAGCAGCCCCTCGACGGGGAGCAACCCCCAGAACCGGCTGTCCATGTCCCCAGGGCCGAGCAGCCCGCCGGCCCCAAACCCACCTCCACCCCCCAGGTTTCAGCCCTACCATGGCCTTTGGGGGGCCCTGGCCCCACAGGCCCACTTCTCCCTGAGGCCCCACGACAGCCCGCTTGCTCTCTACAGCAAACTCAACGCCTGCAGGCCCCCGCGGCTGCAGCTGGAGCAGCTGGGCCTGCTGCCCAGGGCAGCCCACATCTGGAGGCCGTTCCTACAGGCCTGCCCTCCTTTCTGAAGGGCTCCCCACGCCACCCCCCAGCTGCCCCCCCAGAACCCCTGGGGACCCACCTCAACAACAGGCAGCTTTGCTTCCCATAGAATTAAAGTAAGTGACCAGATGTCTGTCCCGCTTTTGGCGGGACAGTCCCGGTTTTTAACAATTTGCCCCACGTCCTGCGGCGTTTTAAAAAAGTCCCGATTTTTGGAAAGAATGCACGACAAGCTAGGGAACAGCGGGAGAACGGGAAGGGAATATATGGTTTTTGGCGGCCAAGAGGTCAATGGTGTCCCGCTTTACCAATGTTAAAATCTGGTCACCTTAAACTAAAGGCACCTGGACAATGCTAGTGCCTGTTCGAATGAATGTTCTCAGGCCTGAGAGCGTTCACTTGCCAACCCCACTAGTCCCTGGGTTCCCCTCTCTGGTTTGGGCTACACAGCACATTCCAGAAGGTTCCAGAGTGACGGGGGTGGGGAACTAGAGGACAACATGGTGAAAGTAGGGCCCTTTCTTCCAGAGAGCAGCCAGGGCTTCCACATGACCATCCTTTGACTCGCTGGGATGTGAGAAGGGGCAGGTACAACCCAAGCTTTAGAGGAGGGTGAAGGGAGGCACGGAGCAGCAGTGACCAAGGTACTCCCGCCTCCTGCTTCCCCTTTCCCAGTTCACAAGAACAGTCTTCTCCCCAGAGATTCGGGAGAGAGATCCGGGAGAAGGCTGGGACGGGGGACAACTCCTGCTCCCTGGAAGGGAGAAGCCTGGGATCCCTGGGCCCGATGACGCCGGGATGAGGCCCCACAACTGCCACTGTAAGCTGTGTGGGGCCGGTGGAGACTGCAGCCGGCAGAGATGGGGCAGGCCGGGCGTCCTGGGGATCGAGGTGAGCAAGGCAGTTTGGCAGCTCCGTGCTGAGTCACTGCCAGGCTGACGCTCCCAGAGCGTCCAGAGCTTCCAGAGCAGGTGCAGTTGGCCTCAAGGTGGAGGCCCCTCCAGGGGGCCAGTTTCCTAAGAGACTGTGGTGAGCAACTCCCCCACTCCTTCCCACCCACCCGCAGGGATAAGCAATATGAGCAAGAAATAAACCTTTGTAGTTCAAGCCACTGAGACTGGGGTTGTTTGTTACTGCACCATGACCCAGCCTCGCCTGACAGATACAGCCTTGGGAGCTGAGGCTGGGCATTCCCTGGTGGGACTGACTCTCAAGGGTCCCCAGCCTTGCGCCCCCGTCCCAACGGTACGTCCACCAGGAGACCAGGAGGGATTTACTCATCAGGTGAGGAGGTGGCTGAAGGCACCTCCTCAGAGCACGTCCTCTTCCCAGTTCCCAGTCCTCCCAAACCCACCTGTAGTTCCGCTTGGGCTAGAGTCACCACTGCACCCGCCCTGGCAGCCTGCTCGCTGGGGGCCATCCCGAGACACCCACCGTCTCCACTGCGAGTGAAATTAAACAACAGCAATGGGCTGCCCACCATGTTCCAGGCACAGCAACAGGCGGAGACCCAGGCTCACATGTGCCTGGAGAGTTCCAGTCAGCTACAGGTGACACCCACGTGCACCAGCACCTCCACCATGAGGAAAGAAATATGTGATAGTCCTGTGTGGAGGTCCAGGGGGATGGGGGCTTCATTTATGGCCATACACATACCCCACGCCAGGGATTAGGGATCACATTACCCACCTGTAGGACTGACAAAGTGTTGACTGCTAATGAGCCACCCTGCCCCCAAGCCTCTCCCCTAGAAATTACCTGCAGTATTCATTTGGTCCTCACCAGATACCATTTTTTAAAATCTCTGTATCAAAAAGTAAAAAACTCTATCTGCATTGCAAGAGCCCAGAGGCCAAGGGTATTTTGCAGGCTCCAAGGGACTGAACAACAGAGCCTTGGGTGTCCCAGGGCACAGTGCATGCTACCTGACTGCTCTTGCGGGGGGGGGGGGGGGGGACTAACATTTGCACACCCCAGCATGACCTTTCCTACCCCTACCCCCCTGCCCGCACTCCCTGCCTCCCTGCTTGCTCCCCTGCTGGCTATCACAGAGGTGCAGAGTCAATGAGAAAACTAAAAGCTGGGACAATATTTGATGAAGCTTTCCGTTTACTAAATTCCACTTCTCTGAGGGAGCTCACCCACCCCAGGTAGGTTGAGTGAGGTAATGGCCCCTCTGCTGAAGGTGATGTTTAGAGTGTGATTGTAATTTGTGTGGCTGGAAGGACAGGACCATGTCCCTGTGAGACAGTGCTCCATGGGCCCATATGTGTCACCCCCTTGGGACTGGGAGGCAAGAGAAGTGATGTAAGTGGGCTGAAGCTTATACTGCTGGCTGGGCCACCAACAATGAACTCTTCTGCAGGATCCATGAAACTGACCTTGACATGCCCTTCAACAACCTTGGTCATCCCTGATGGATTTACCGAAACAAAGTGAATACTTATGCTACTGTTTTTAAAAGACTATAAAATCTAGCCCAGCCTGTGTGGCTTAGTGGTTGAGCATTCCCAGTCAGGGCACATGGCCAGGCTGCAGGCTCTATCGCCAGTGTGGGGCGTGCAGGAGGCAGCTGATCAATGATTATCTCTCATCATTGATCTCTCTCTCTCTCTCCTTTCCTCTCTAAATTAATAAAAACATCTTTAAAAAGACTGAAAGACTATAAAATCTAAAAGCCTCTTTTACACACTCTCCCAATAGATAACTTCTAAAGGGGTAAGAGGGGGTGGGGTGGAGGAAAAAAAGAAAAGGGGGTAGGAGGCTAAGATAGGTGAATGGCAAAAATCCAAGAAACAGAACACAATAGAAAGAACCTGGGAGATACCCCATTTTTATAAAACAAATAATCATGTTTGATTCACTCTATTTCATGGTTAGCAATGGATTCTCTCTGAAGTAAAGGACAGTTAACATGGGGCCAGATTTCTTTTTAAAAATATTTTTATTGATTTTGGAGAGGGAGAGATAGAAACATCAATGATTAAAGAGAATCACTGATCAGCTGTGTGGAAGCCCCTTACATGTCCAGCGTGGTTCAGGGTTCCTATTCAGGGTTCGAGTTCTGGAGGAGGCCACACACAAAATGAAGAGAGACTAGAAGAGAACCAATTTGGAAACTGGGGGACCAGGCGTGGAGTCTACCTCTAGTGGGTGAGACTTCACACTGGTGCCTGGGCTTCACCAGCCTTTTATTGAGTCTTTTAGAAAAACATCCATATCCTTAGGCATGAAATTCCAAGCAAGAATTTACATGTAATTAACAGGTAGGGGGTTGCTGTAATTAACAATGTTTCAATTTAAACAATGGGTGCATAGCTCTGACCTTTCAGAGCAACCAAGGTTGGTGAAAACAATCAGTTTCCAGCCCAGCTGCCTCCTGCACACCTCACACTGGGGATCAAGCCTGCAACCCAGGCACGTGCCCCTGACTGGAATTGAACCTGGACCCTTCAGTGTGCAGGCTGACACTCGATCCTCTGAGCCAAACCAGCTAGGGCCAGATGTTTTGTTTTTAATCAGAGATTTGCATCTGTGTATGAAACTGGTTTTCAAAGGAGAAGAAGTGGTCTTTGATCTTTCGGAACCACTTGTCTTCAAATTCTTCCGAAGATGCAATCACCAAGGCGGCCAGGGCTGCAGGGCCCACACACTTCACCTCACTGTGAACCTCGTCTTTTATTTTTTCTGGAACGATATCTTCTCCCATAACCTACAGGAGAGAAAGAAACCAATAAATGGGGCACTAGCTGTGGCATGCAGGACCACGCCAGTCTGTGGTGTACAGGATTTCATACAAGCAGGACTCCTTCAGCAGTGCGGGGACAATTCCAACCGTTCCAACATATGAAAAGATGTCTGATCAGAAGCACGATTGTGGACCCTATGGGTAAAATATCAGCCCGTGTTTCCGGTCTCATCCTTCCCTGAGTGAACCAGTCGCAGAAGTGCTAATGTGGCAGCCGAACTGGTCAACACACAGGAAGCCGAGTCACCTCCTCATAGCTGAGAGCATCTTCTCTTGGCACTAATGCAACTGCGAGGGGCCCTCCTTCCTTGTAAAATGACTGAAGAGCAGGGCTTGGGCAAGATATAACCGCTGGGGGGACCACACAGATTCTTTCTCTTAGAAATTCTCCAAGAAGTCAAAGCAAGTAGCTTGGCCCACTCTCTCCTGACCCAGAGACTCAATCCTTCCAGAAATGGTGCCACAGCAACCTCTGAGATTTAAGAAGCCAGCTGGCACTCTGAAGGCACAATACTGCTCCCTACTGGTCAGAATCAGGTTCAGATTCTGCATTAGTTTCTTTTCGACAAAACACCAAGAAGATGTTCTTGCTTAGGGGGGTGGGGGAGGATAAAGAGCTATCTATTTAAGCCATCATTCTATCTGAGCTCAGATGAAGGAGAAGCTGCCACAGAATAGGACACGCTGGGAAAGGTGACCAGAGGATGTGGATTCTGGCTGGGTCTTTGAGGATAGGAACAGCAAGGAGGTGGAGATGGGAAACCCATAGCAGATTCATTAGACATAAGCAGATCAGTCTAGTGGAAGCAAAGACTTGTGTAAGGGATCACTAGGTCAGAAGTCTGGGGTTCCCCTCTGCAAGGCCTTGGACATCATTATCAAGGCTATAAACTAGGCCTGATACATTTTCATTTTAAGCAAACAGGTAACATGGTCAAAGCAATGTTTGTTTGTTTTTTCAATCTTATTTTTCAATAATACTTGATGTTCAGGATTATTTTACACTAGTTTTGGGTATACAGCATAGTGGTTAGATAAGTACCTATTTATGAAGTGATCCCCAGTACGTCTAGTACCCACCTGGCACCACACATAGTTCTTGTAATATTACTGACTCTATTTCCTGTGCTGTACTTCACACCAGGGACTATTCTGTAGCTACCATTCTGTACTTCTCAATCCCTTCCCCCTTTTGCCCAGTCCTCCAAGCACTGTTTTAAGATGAACGTTCAAGACAGACCTCAAGTGAGAAGGTAAGGAAGCAAGGCGGGGCGAGCCGGAGGTCGCTGGGAGAGTCAACCGTGAGTTGGTAAGAGAAATGAAAGGTGGACCCTGAAGAAAGGGAGGCTTGGTGCCTGGCTAGAGGTGAGAACAGAGGATGCAGTTGTGAGGTTCCAGGTCTGGATAAACAAAGAATGACAGACGGGATCAATGGAAAAAATGAAGTCTAAGGAAGAGATGGTTCTCTCCAGCCTCCCTGTGCTTCCTCTCCACAGACACTTGCTGACAGCACAGGCTGTGAAAGGTACTCCGTATGCCAGGCACTGGGGAAGGTGGGAAGTGTTTTGGTGAGCAGTTCCATTTTAGACATTCTATAGCTGAAGTGACAGCAGAAAAAACAATAATCATCTTGATTAACCGCTCAGTAGGCAATTACTCTGAGATGTGAGACAAGCACTCTACGGCAGGGAGCAGAGACCCAGCAGACTGGAGGGCCAGCAGCCCAGAGGCAACCGCTGAGCTATGGTGTGGTTATGAGGTCATGACTGCTGGGGGAGGAAGGCAGAGGGAACAGAGAACCTTGGAGAATGCATTACTTAGGCCTCAGAGGAAGCTAGTGGTGTCTCAAGAGGCAGAGGGATAGTAAAAAATACAGGAGAAAAGGAGACTAGTGTAGCTTCTCAAAGCAAAGGGAAGAGGAAACAAAAAGTGACTGGTCCACAGCTACATATCTATGGGAATCAGACGAAGGAAAGGCTACGGTCAGCTCAGGAAAGACAGGGTGCCTGGGCATGTCTGTGGGCTCAAAGGAAAGAGCCCAGAGAAGGGGGAAGGCTGAAAAAGGCTCAAGACAGGAGAGTGTGACCCAGAATAGGGACAAGGAGTCAAGCGGGAGCTCAGTTGGGGAGGGGAAAGGAGCCAGGCAATCGTAGATTTGCAGTAAGCATTTTTAAACATATATTTTAGTGACTTCAGAGAGGAAGGGAGAGAGAGATAGAAGCATCAATGATGAGGGAGAACCACTGATTGGCTGCCTCCTACATGCCCCCACTGGGGACCAAGCCCATAACCCGGGCATGTGCCCTTGACGGGAATTGATCCCAGGACTTTTCCGACCACAAGCCGATGCTCTACCCACTGAGAAAAACCAGCCAGGGCATGCAGTAAGCATTTCTTGAAAGCATGACATTATGCGGACAGGGTTATTCTCGTGGGAAAAGTCCCTGGGCTGTCAAGTTCCAATTAAATACAAAGAAGAGTCACGTGAGTTCGTGGATAATCTCCAAATGCCATCTGAAGGTATTTCAACAGCATATAATTTTGTTTGCTTGTTAATCCCCACCCAAGGATATTTTCCCATTGATTTTTAGCGAGAATAGAAGGGAGGGGGAGAGGCCGAGAGAGAGAAACATCGATGTGAGAGAGACACATTGATTGGTTGTGAGCCTGCAACCAAGGTAAGTGTCCTTGACCAGAACTGAAGTTGGGACCCTTCAGTCCACCGGCCACTCCATCCACTGAGCCAAACCGTCTAGGGCCCGCATATTTTTAAAAGCTAACAAATGTTTAAAAAGATTCTCATCTGAACATCTCCATAACATCAAAGCAGTAATGGGCGGGCAGACAGACAATGAACTTGCAACTGGACAGGTTCCAGCGCGGCTCCGCCCTTGCATCCTGACCTTGGCGAGTCGGTGTCTGTGCCCCTCACTCAGCCCCACCTGCACCGCAGGCTGTTATGTGGATGAATGAAGGAGAAAACACACCAGAGTCCTGCACAAATGTCAACACTCATTCCTTCCCACACTCAGCACCCCGCAGCCAGCCGCTGGGCATGCTGGAGCGCAGGCAGGCAGGCATGCCCAAGCAGCAACCTGGAATGAACAGAGCCCCTGCCTCCAGCCGCTGCAGCAGGAAGACGAGGAAGAGGCGCGTTCGGGATGAAGTGACCACGTAAAGGGAGGACACCGAAGTCCTTTGGTGGATGAGATCTGACCTTGTTTTTGATAAAAGAGTGTGGGCGCCAGGAAAGATACCCATGGTGCCTCGCTTCACATAAACCCCAGGGGTCACTCACCTCAGTGATCAGCTGCAGAGTGTCTTCTTTGAAGCCAAAGCCTTTCATTTTATCTTCGATTTCCTGCTGGGTCCTGAGGTTCCTCTCCAAAGCAAATGACGTCTGCTGAGACTGGGTGAGCTGAAGCAAAAGTCTGAAAAACACACACGTCCAGACATGCAGGTTCCCCGAAAGGAAAGCAACGAGATGGTCACATACAGCACAGGGCTCGGCTGGGCGAGAGTCCCGCTGGCTCAACAGCAGGCGCTCCCTTCCTCCGAATCCCTAAAGCTTCTTATCCGGAACGAAGGGCCAGCTCCACTGGAGAGTCATCTTCTGGAAAATGCACTGGCCAAGCTTCTCAAAGAAACTCTCAGAGAGCAGGCTCTCAGAGGGCGTCCTGCAGAAGTCACGTGATCTGAAGCACATGTGCCACGGAGAGAAAAGGACAGGCCTCCATCGAAGGCCCCACCCCCAGAATCCTGGGCATGTGTTCCTCTGCGGTCAGTGCCCTGTGAACTCACAGCAGCCTGACCTCAAGGACTAATTAGAGTCTCCAGCTCACTTCCATCCCCCGAAGCAGGCCCCAATCTTTGAGGACTCCCTGATGACCACTTTGCAACTGCCTCCCCACGAACTCCCCCATCATGATCATGGTCTCCTGGCTCCCCCATCTTCCTGTCCCCCTCATGTGGCCCCTTTGTTGTTTATGTAATACTGACTGTGGAGACACCACACACTCTTGTAGGACCTGGGACACACTGGTGAGCAACACAGACAGGCTCCTGCTTCATGGGATGGAAGGAGAGAGATCACAAACAGGACAACCTCAGGCAGTGATGAGTGCTATGAAGACAGGATGGGTGCAGTGTCTACTTGGATGAGACAGCCCAAGCCAAGACCGAAAGGATGAGGAGCCAGCCACACCATCTGGAGAAAGAGGGTTGCTGAGCGTAAGGGGCTCTAACACAAGAACTAACTTGATGTCTGTGCAAATCTCGAAGATCCCTGTAGGCAGAACACAGCCAGGAAGAGAAACTAGTAAATGAGGAGAAAAGGAGAGAGAGGGCAGCTCACACTAGACCTCGCAGGCGGTGGAAAGTTTGTGTAAGTGCGAGGGGAAGTCCCTGGCCTGATGCACACTCACCTGTTTCCCTCTGACCTGTCTGCGTGACCTACCTGGCCTCTGGAAGCACTTACTTCTAGACCACAGGGAAAATCTCAAAAACATATTCCGAGTCTAGCTGGGAACTTTTTGAAACTTAAAATTAGAAAAAGGACACCTTTACTCTGAGCTTAGCATCCTGCACACTGTTCAGTCCCCTGTCTATTTACCTGGTTCGTGTGAAGGAGGCGCACGCTTTCATCCGAGCCTCCAGCGACAGGGAGCCCTGCAGGTTCTTCAGAGCTTCCTCATTATTCCGGCTCTTACTGCTGCTCGTTTCCACAGAAAACACGGAGCTCGCAGGCAGCGTCTCAGGGAAACACAAACAACAGTCCTTTCCTGAGTGTGGACAGGCAGAGGGGACAGCTTTGTCACTGGAGGTGGAATGGTTCTGTCTGTGAGATGACGCGGCCAGGTAGGCCTCTGCCAGCCGGCCCCAGGTCCACGGGCTGAAAGGGTGCAGAGAGACCAGTTTCTGGAGGCAGAGGGTGGAGTGCTGCTCGTCCTGTGAGCTTGAATAAATGGCAAGCTGGAGGCAGAGCACAGTGGTTAAATGGTCTGTGTTCGTTGCTTTCATTTCCTAAGGAGAAAAAAAAAGGTCAAAAAATTACACTGCAGAATGTTTTCCACATACAAATGGAGCACCCTGACAGCCCGGGCTGTGTGTGTTATAAACCCGAAGTCTCTTTCAGCAGCTACACAAGTAGAATGAACAAAATAGTTTTCAGGAGGTCTGTTTGAAACCTAAACCTAGAGCAATATATGCTACAAGTAAGTACTGATCATTCCCAAGATCCTAATGTCATAACAATAACACAAAGTTCAGCACCAGTTTATTTTCAAGTTGATTATAATCTTTACTAGGGGCCCGGGGGTGGGGTGGGGGGGTTCTTCAGCCCAGCCTGCCATCTCACACAGACTGGGAGCCCGCAGGGGATGTCCACGGGAGTGGGCCTAAGCCACAGTCTGGCCTCCTTCTGCAGGAGGCAACCAGATTGATTAGGAGAAGGAGCCAGCCCCATCACCTCACTGCTGCAGCCACCAAGGTGTTTTCATCAACACGGACTCCAGTCCCTTCATCATGAAAAAATGACAACTTTCTTTAGGCATTTTCAAGATGTGTCTTTCAGCCCTAGCCGGTTTGGCTCAGTGGATAGAGCGTTAGCCTGCGGACTGAAAGATCCCAGGTTCGATTCCGGTCAAGAGCATGTACCTTGGTTGCGGGCACATCCCCAGTGGAGGAGTGTGCTGGAGGCAACTGATCGATGTTTCTCTCTCATTGATATTTCTAACTCTCTATCCCTCTTCCTTCCTCTCTGTAAAAATCAATAAAATACATATTTTTTTTAAAAAGATGTCTTTCATAAGATATGACACTTCTTTCTTTTTTTTTTTTTATCCTCAGTTAACATATCCATTGATTTTTAGAGAATGTGGAAGAGAGAGGGAAAGACAGAGAGAAACATCGATGAGAGAGGGACACTTTGATCGGTTGCCTTCTGAATGAGCCCCGACCTGGGCCCCGGTCAGGGAGGAGTCTTCAACCTAAGTACATGCCCTTGATCATAATCGTACCCAGACCTGCTTTCGGCAGGCTGAGGTTCTATCCACTGAGCCAAACCAGCTAGGGCAGGATATGACATTTCTTAGACCCTCCAGCAGCAGACCTTCGTTTTTCCCTCCAGGAATGTGGTGGAAAAACCCTAGATCGCCTTCTTGGATTCTTATAACCCAAGTTACCAAGAACACTGCAAGTGGCGGCGTACAGGGAGCTTAGCCAATGAGCAGTCAGAAAAGGTGAACTGGTCTGGCTCAGTGAATAGAGCATTGGCCTGCAGACTGAAGGTTCCCAGGTTTGATTCCTGTTAAGGGCATGCACCTTGGTTGGGGGCACATTCCCAGTGGGGAATGTACAGGAGGCAACTGATAGATGTTTCTCTCTCATCGATGTTTCTGTCTATCCCTGTCCCCTCTTCTCTGTAAAAAAAAAATCAATAAAATATATTTTTAAAAAAGAAAAGGTGTTTCCTCTGCAGCTCATGCACAGAGGACCCCCTGCATTGTGTCCACTGGGTTAGGGGTGTGTCCCCACCCCGAGGCCAGCAGCCAGCCCCGCGCATTGTGGGCACCAGGCTGGGGGGCGTGGACACACGCAAGTGGCCACAGGGTGGGAACATCTACTTGGCGCCTGTACCCATAGGCCTGGAGTGGGCCTACAGGCCAGGAGCAGCCTGGGTCCTGAGGATGTTCCTGGGACCCAGGCGGATGGGCACCCGTGTATGCAAATTAACCCCTCATCTTTATAGGGTTAATTTGCATACACACTCCTGACTGGTTGGTGAGCATTGCAGAGGGACAGTCAATTTACATGTTTCTCTTTTATTATATTGGATTGCCTTCAGCCACACAGCTAAGAGACCCAAATCAACTTTTTGATACCGTAGGCCAATGGTTCCATTTTAAGATTCCAGGCTTTCTAAAAATCCAAACGGTCATTTCCTGGAGGATTCGAATGAACTCTATGTCCAATGTTCCTTGGCTTAGGACAGCCCTGAAGCTCAAGCTGCATCGTAATTGAGTCCAAATGCCTTTCCTGCTCTGACCAAGGGCAGTGTTTTTGGCTCCAGGGGGTTGCTCAGTTTCCTTCTGATCAGAAAATCCTTGCGGTCTCCTTAGCTGAGCCACTACTGCTTGCCTAACTTGCCATATGGCAAAAGCCCTGTGGGTTACAGAAAACAAACCTTCTTTTCTAAGTTCAAGTCTGGAGAGCAGACAGCAGACTAAATGGCCTTTCAGTTGATTTTAAGTCACAGGAAAACTGGGCCGTCTACTATGCAAATTGAGTTGCCACAGAAAACCACACTGAGTCAAACTACCCAGGCCATTGCCCGAAGACCTGGCGCTCCAGTGAGCGGGAGCTTGGGCTGCCTCTCAGCAGTCACATACTGAGAGAAAACGTGGAGAGAAAGCTCACGCAACCGACCCGGTCACCCTGTGTCTTCCAAGCGACAGAACCTGTCTGGTGTTCCTATTAGTCTTACTGAGTATTCTGTCCTTCCCGACAGTCCAGGAAGTCCCAGAGGGTTTCCGTTCAAGGCTGAACCCGCGCACAAAGCACAGCACTCTGCACACAACAGAGGCTTAATCACTGCTGAGTCATACCTCCTTCATGTACAATAAGGAAAGTACCGCCGTCTGGACCACCTAAACCAAACACTACCATTCCACAGCCACTCTGTGGGCTTTACTCTGTGCAAGAACATTTTCATATTGAGAAACAAGTGTGTGGAGGCAGAGGTTGTTACATACAAACTACGATTCTGACGGGGGGGCGGGTCTGAGAGCATCACTAGTAAATAACTCTGCAGATGTTAAATTCCATGTAGATGACTCGGTGTGAATTTTCCAGAATATTTCACCTCCTTTGGAATGTGACGATAACCAGTTAATATTTACTGAGAGCTTACCGTGTGCCAAGCGTCGCTCATTTAAGTGCTTTACTCACTTAATCCTCATGACAATCCCTTAGAATAGATTCTATTTTCATCCCCATTTTATAGATGAGACCAACGAGTCACCACAAAGAAGTTAGGTAACCTGCGTGACCTCACACATGAGGAAGCAGCAGAGCCAGGCAGTCACACCAGGAATAAAGAATAAAGTCACAGAGGAGCTGACACGTTGGCTGGCTTAGGGTTCTCCCACTGGACTCCCAATGAGCAATGTATGTGCAGGGGATATCCTATCTGCCTCCTCAGCACTAACCCCAGAACTGGGCACATGTGGAACTGACATGTCGGTGAAGAACATAAATGAAAGAGAGTCCTTTACTGTGAGCAAGTAATTTCTTTACACAGTTCAGCACACACCACTACAAGATGTTTAAATTGTTTAAGAAATAGGTTCTTGCAACAATATGCACCCAATTAACCCACAATCACTAGAGGGGAGAAAAAGAGGAGAAAATGCAGCTATATGCCATGTTCTGAAGACAATCGCGCCAAGGTTACCTCTCACTGCAAGAGGCTGAGATCCTACGATGAACCCCGCAGCAAGCAAAATCAGGGATTCCCCTTAGTTAACCAGCAAGAGGGCAGCTCAGATGCGCACACTCGAGGCTGACCTTGGGCGACTAGGTCCACAGGGGTCAAGACCAGTGACATGCACCTCGCTGGTTCCCTCTGAGGAAGAACACTGGCTACCTGTACACTAGGACTGTTTACTTGAGACCAACCCCCTATAAAACTTACACAAATAACCAGAAGTATACCACAGATGCCTTAACCTGAAGACAGAAACGAGCAGAATATATAATTGCAAAGAGTTGCTGTTCTTTATCCCTTAAAAAAATTCTGCAAATTCCATTTAAGAAAAATGGATTTTTTTTTCCAATTAGCAATAATCACGCCTAGGATAAACCTCATTGGCTACGATACTGCCACTGCGCAAAGCTAAAAAAAAAAAAAAAAAAGGAGTATTAAAGTTTGGCGTATGATCGTTAGTCATTTTTTGGTAACTCCCCCCACCCCTTTACAAAAATAATACCTGTTCACTGTAGAAATTTTGAAAACTAAAACCTAAAGAAGGAAACAGATCACTGATAATCCTTCCATCAGTATTTACTCCCAAAGAGTAAAGTCTTTGCAAACTGGATTTTCAGGCAATGAAGAATTTTTATCATAATCAAGAAAAAACATGACAAGACAATGATAATGCCCAGAGCTCCAAAGTGTTCATCATACAGTTCTTACACCATTGGCGATTTTCCTCTGTTCCTCCGAATTCACAGACCTTGCTGTGAGCAAGAAGCTGGTTTTTGTTTTGCTTTGTTTTTCAGAAAATAGTCAACCATCTTAGGGAAGCAAGTGAAAAACACAATGAAACCACTCACCAAGTCCGCCGCAATCGCCAGTGCTTCCGCACGCCTTCCCAGGCGAGCGAGACACCGCGCCTGGCCCTCCTGCACGTCCCTTTTCATGGCAACGTTTGTAGGGGGTAACTTCTCAGAGATACCGGAATACTCCTGCAGTGCTTTCTGGCGATAATTTGTTCAGTTGAGGAAATGAAGAGAAGGGAAACACAGAAGAAGAAAGGACTCCGTTATAGGGATGATTTTTCCCGAGGCAGAAGGGAGTGTCGTAACTGACCCCAACCGTGAACTAAGGAAGCCTTGAGGATGTCCGTCAGGAGTATTCTTCTAAAAGGGAGAACACGAATGGCTGGAGGATACAATCACTACTCCCATGGAAAACATCGGGTATAGTAGCAAGAACATTCTGGAGCCAAAATGACCAGAGTTTGAATGTTGGTTCTGCCACTAACTTGCTATATAACCTTTTCATCAGCAAAATAACAATAGGACTCTTGTGGGTGACACGAGATCTACGTGTAGAGCTGGTACCTAGCTGTCAGTTTCTCCCTTTTCTTACACACTTCGAGGTGCTTTGCTTCTGGGGCACTATGAGGGGTAATAGAGGCTCCGGCATAATGAGGAGATACAGAGCCTGGAGAATCCGAATTACAAGGATTCCCAAAAGATTCCTATACGGAAGTTACAAGAAACAAAACAAATTACATAGAACCTCAGAGAAAAGGACAGACCAGCACTAGCCAGTTTGGCTCCGTGGATAGAACGTTGGCCTGCGGACTGAAGGGTCTCGGGTTTGATTCCAGTCGAGCACATATGGCTGGTTGCGGGCTCGATCCCCATTAGGGGGCGTGCAGGAGGCAGCTGATCAATGATTCTCTCCCATCATTGATGTTTCTATCTCTTTCTCTCTCTCCCTTCCTCTCTGAAATCAATAAAAATGTATTAAAAAATAATAAAATAGCCCTAACTGGTTTGGCTCAGTGGATAGAGCACCGGCCTGCGGACTCAAGGGTCCCGGGTTCGATTCCAGTCACGGACATGTACCTTGGTTGCGGGCACATCCCCACTAGGGAGTGTGCAGGAGGCAGCTGATCAATGTTTCTCTCTCATTGATGTTTCTAACTCTCTATCCTTCTCCCTTTCTCTCTGTAAAAAATCAATAAAATATTTTTTAAAAAATAATAACATAGACCAAGGACACAGACAATAGGGTGCTAAAGGCCTGGGCTGGGGAATAGGGGGGTAGAGGTTGGGGGATTCAATGGGGGGAGAAAAAGGAACATATGTAACACTTTCAATAATAAAGAATTATTTTAAAAAGGAAAGGACAGAGACTTGGGGTTCTAAGATTACAAACACATATCGCAAAATAATAAATTCATCTTCACACACAACACTCCTAACCTAGCCTGTTATTGAACTACGCCCTACCTTAGGGAACAAGAGCCCACTTCAAGTAGCGCGAGATTACACGTGTGGAATTCTACCTGATACTCCTGCCGCCTGTAGGCCAGGTCCCCGCGGAACTTCTTGATCGTTAGAGCCTCCACATCATCACGGCTCTCCGTTTCCCCATAAAACCACTAGAAATGGTGAAAAGAGCGTATTAGAGAGAACGAGGTTGCGCTTTTCCAACCCGTACTCAGCATCAGTTTTCCACCAATAAACAATTAAGTCTCAGAAAAGACATCCTTCTTTAGCATGAGACTCAGAGGAAGACATCCTGGCATAGAAGAGGGACCGTTTTAATGATGTTCCCTTTTATCCCCATTGACCGCACCCCGCCCAGTTTTTATGAAAACGATCATAATTAATAAACATACCAACAATATGATGCCTGTCAACTCTGAAAGGCATCCGGGGAAGCGCCCACTGCCGGGTGACCATCAGCACTCGGGTCTCAAGGAGCTTTAGGGACCCCGCAGGTGTCCTGCGTTTTGACAGAAGCTAAAGGGGGCGGCTGGTGGTGGAAGGCGTCAGGACACACATTGGGGTTGGAAAGGGAGATCAGAGGCTCAGTGGTCGGCGCTGACCTACGAACAGGTCAGGGCACAGGCCGGGTTGCGGGCTGACCCCCGACGCCGTGGGGCGTGCAGGAGGCACCGCCCATGACTCTCCCTCCCTCCCCCGCTAAAATAATAAAAAATACTCTATGAGAAAGCATTCTTAGAGGCAGCACTGAAGATGTGACGTGAGAAATGGACACAGGGGAGGGATGCTGAGCGTCTGAGCGAGGTTAACGGGCAGGGAGGGAGGGGAGTCCTGGCCGAGGGCGGCTGGTGGGTGAGGCTAAGGCTGGAGAGGCGGCGGCAGCTGGACGTCGGGGGCGCTGCCCGCCCAGCTGCAGGCGGTGAAGGCACGGCCCGTGGGTTCTGCAGAGGTCAGAGCCGGTGGGGGAACCCGGACGCCACAGCGACGCCCCCGAAACGCCTGCTGCCGGTTCATCACGACAACGCGGGGGTTAGAGACGGCGGGAGGCCGGGTCGGGGGACCCAGGCGAGCGCTGCGGGCCGGGACGGGTGCGGAGGCCCCGCCCTCTCACCTGCGGCTCGCAGAGCTTGGCGCGGCCGGACGCGGGCGGGCCGGGGCGCCGCTCCCGCCTCCCTTGGAACACCGAGTCCTCGAACTCGCCGCCCAGCAGCCAGCACCCGGACTCCATCGCGCCCCGGCCGTGCGGGCATCGAGAGGAAGCAGTGCCTAGAGCGGCGCCCGAGCGCGGGCGACGCGAAGGGGCGGGGCCGCCGAGCCCCGAGCGCAGCATCCTGGGAGTTGTAGTCTCCGGGAGCCACTGCAGATGGGAGTCGCTGAGCACAGACTTCTCGGTTTCAGGAGGTGATGGGCAGAGCGTCCCTTCTAAGTTCGCATCAAAAAGCACCAGCCACCGGGTAGCTGTTTCAAATCGGTAGGTACCATTATTTCACCACTGACGATACTCTTGACACTGTGTTGAGCACTTTTTTTTTGTATTTTATATCCTTTCCTTATGAAAGACACAGTGATTCCTGTTTTGCAAATGAAGATATTGAGTTTATAGAGGTTAAATAAGTTGCTCAGGATCAATTATCAAGTGGCTAAGAGCTGGGAAAGAAATGAGTCAGTATTCCCCAAGTCTCCAGAGAAGAGACCACCAAATAACAAAGACCAGGATAAAAACCAGAGCATATAGAGATTTACTCGGGGCCTCCATTAGGCAGCACTCATTCTGCCTGGAGAAAATACTAAGTCCCAGAATTCTAACACTAATATTTACTAGCATTTTTATACTTTCAAGGTGTTCCTTGAGACTAAGAAGCAGAGTGTTGACAAAGTACCATCCGATATTGCGCAGCACAGTATTACTGTGCCATATTACACAGCAGGCAGCAGGCATGGAGCTTCTCTCTAGTTTTCCTCCTATTGGTCCTCATCTCGCCAGTTCCTCTTCCACCATTTGTCTTCCAGGGTTCTTTCTTCGACAGTTTTCTATTCCACATACTCACCCTAGGGGAACCTAGTTCACTTCCCACCCCCTAACTGAATTAGTGCTCTCCAGCCAAGCTGGTCCTCTCTAGAATTGACCTCCCTGAGTTTTTCCCCTCATCCTGCAACCTTCCCTGCCCTGACAGGTGCCACCTCACCATTGCTTTTGTCAAGAGGACCCCTCCCAGTGTGCTCCAGCTTGCTGCTTCCCATAAACCTTTCCTGATCCCCAAGTCTGGGTTACATGTCCCTTGTCAGGGTTCACATAACACCATGTGATTCTCTCAGACAGGGCATTTCTCATTTCATACAGCTCTTGTCCAAGCTTTCTTAACCCTCACACCCAGGAGACCATGACTTCATTCTAAGCAGGGTCATCTCTCCATCTAGCACCAAGTATAGTGTCTGGCACCCAGTAGGCCTTCACTCGTCATTGAATGGGTCAATTGTTACACTGTTTGCATGTGAATCCTCGCCCCTCTACGCACTATGCTCCTCTAGGGTTGCACGTGGTACACAGTATTCATTAAGCATAACCCAAAGGATTCTTAAGGGCCTTCTGTGCCAGGTGATGAGGATATACCTATCACTCATGGTCCTTGCTCTTAAAGAGCCTAAATTAAGGTGGAGATGACATATGATATGCATGTGAGCAAGCAAATTACTTAATTACAGATTGTGGCATAGTGGAAGGATAGAGAATAATGGGGCTTGGCAACCGGTAGAACACCTTCCAGAATGAAATCACATCTCTTCCTTTCCTTTTCTTACCCAGGTCATTTTCCTCTGAGACCCCTTTCTCTGTTTCTTCAGATATTTGTAAATATTGCTTTTTCTCCTTTTCCATCTTTTTTTGTTTTAGCAAAGCATACCCTTCCATTATTGGCATGCATCACCCACTAATTCTCCTGGGTATTTATTAACTTACTAGAGGCCCAGTGCACAGATTTGTGCACCAGTGGGGTCCCTCAGCCTGGTCTGTGCCCTCTCACAATCCAGGACCCCTCCGGGGATGTTGGACTGTCACTGGCTGTGGGGATTGGGCTGAAACTGGCAGTCTGACATCCCCCAGGGGATGTAGTAGTACATGAAGCAGCAGGTGGCCAGGGAGGAGCCGGAGGCCAGGCCAGGCGCCACTCCCACTCATCCCAGTCCCACTGCGCCTGCTGCTGCTGCTCCTCAGTAGCACTGCAGCGGAGGCAGAGAGGCTTGTGCTGCCGCAGCTGTTTGCCAGCCATGAACCCAACTGTGGGAGCACACTGACTACCAGGGGGCAGCTCCTGCATTGATTGTCTACCCCCTGGTGGTCAGTGCACAACATAGTGACCAGTCGTTTGGTTGTTCAGTCGTTTGGTCATTCAGTCACTTAGGCTTTTATATAAATAGATAGATCTTAGCATACTGAGCTCCCTCATTTATTTCCCACAGTCTATACATTTTTATAATAGGTACATTCATTGATTCAACTAAAATTTCTTGAGACTTTCTCTAAGCCAAGGACTGTACCCTCAGAGTGGAGGACAGTGATAAATAAGACAGACAAGATGCTTGCTCCATGGAACTTAAGTTCTAGTGGGCAAATAACAAGTACATAAATGAACAAAGTAGTATGAGACTGTGGTAAGTGCTATACATGAAAGTGGAAGAGTGATGTGAGAAAGAGACTGCTTCAGGGAGGGTGGCCAGAGAAGGCACCTCTGAAGAGGTGATCTTTGAGCTGAGCCCGGAGTGAAGAGGAGCTGGCCACGAGGAGGCAGCCTTGCAGGTGGAAGCGAGAACTTCTGAAAAGCTGGAAGAACGAGGAGCAGAAAGCAAGCTGTGGCGCTGAGGCTGAGCAAGCGAAGAGGAGAGTTACCTGCATGGCCTGATTCAGGAGGGCGAGGCAGAGTATACTGCATGCTCAGAACGCACTTATTGCGGGAATGAATGACCTAATGGTACAAAACTCCACGTGTATCTATAGTTATCAGGGCTGTATTTTCTTGCATTGACTGTGCATGGTGCCCATGGTGTCAGGTTATTTTCCTGTCACTCCTTTGGCTGTCATATTATCTGTGTAGCTGAGTTTTAGCCTCACTACATCTCCTCCATCCCACTCCCACTACAGATTTCAATTTAATGCCCTTTTATTCAGGCTGGCAAGTCTTGAGCCAAATGAAATTTTCTCAGGGCTTGCTCGGTTAATTTCATTCCAGTATCACAGGCTGTTGTCCAAAGACAAACACTGTCTACCACACCAGATATGTGCACAACCTGTCTGGCATTGCTTTTCTTCTCTCCTGGCTCCCAAACTCACAATCTCTAGTTCAGTTTGATGAACATTTATTGAGCAACAAAATTGTGAAGACACTGGCTAAGCAATGGTTAAGGGTGCGAGCTCTGGAGACCGTTCAGGTTTGACACTCTGTGTATGAATCTGATCCTTTGTGACCCTCAGTTTCACCAACAATACAATGGGGATAATAATAGCATCTACCTCATGGACTGTGCACTGGGATTGAGATTAATTAAGTAACCCTCTAACCTAGTGTTTGGCACATAGTAAGTGTTCAGTTAATGCTAGCTTAAATAAAGATTTTTAAAATGTAGTTTTGCCCTAACTGGTTTGGGTCAGTGGCTAGAGCGTGGACTGCTGATTCAAGGGTCCCAGGTTCAGTTCCAGTCAAGGACATGTACCTTGGTTGTGGGCACATGCCCAGTGGGGAGTGTGCAGGAGGCAGCTGATCAATGTTTCTCTCTCATCAATGTTTCTAACTCTCTATCCCTCTCCCTTCCTCTCTGTAAAAAACCAATAAAATATATTGGGGGAAAAATGTAGTTTCTGCCTTTAAAGTGCTCTAAGCTAGTGAAACAGATGTACTTACAAAGCCAATTTGACAGGTACTGAATAGAATATAAAGCAAGACCTGTTAGGTAGACACAGGGGAAGCAGTTAGTACTGACCAGATCAGGAAGAGATGCCAGAGGCCTCTAGGGGAGGCAACTACTGTGATGGTGTTAACATCAGACTAAGGACAAGCCAGACTGAAGGAATAAAATTCATTCTTACTTCAATCAAAGCAACAGTGTACCTACTGTGCAAAAAGCAGTTAATGATCAAGGGACTGAAAATCCTATATAATAAAGGCCTAATATGCAAATCGACTGAATGATGGAACAAACAGCAGAACTGGTTGCTATGATGTGCACTGACCACCAGGGGGCAGATGCTCAACGCAGGAGCTGCCCCCAGGCAGCAGGCCTCAGGCCAGCCAAGGTGGGTGCTAGTGATCTCCATCCCCTTATCTTCCCCCCTCCCATCATCCCACAGATCAGCCCTAATTGTGGGCCAGGCCTAGGGATCCTACCCATGCACAAATTTTGTGTATCAGGCTTCTAGTAGTAAGATAAAATAGAAAGTAATAAACACCTTAAGAGGTATATAAAGTACAAAGAAAGTCTAGAAAAAAGAAAGCTTAATTCAACTAAGTATTTTGAATTTAAGGGAAAACTTTTCAACAAGTGGTACTTAACAACTGGCCATCCACATGCAAAAAAATGACCTTACAACATGCATAAAAATTAACTCAAAATAGATCATATATCATATAAAAGTATAAAACTCCTAGGAAATAATACAGGAGAAAACTTAGATGACCTGAGGTATGGCAAACACATTTTACTTTACCAAAGGACTTCAGGTGAACCCTAACCTATGGACTTCAGGAACAATACCAAAGGCATGATCCATGAAATAATTGACAAGCTGGACTTCCTTAAAATCAAATACTGTTGCACAAAATCTGTTTGTGAAAGACAATTTCAAAAGGGTGAGAAGACAAGCCACAGCCCAGGTGAAAATATTTGCAAAAGTCACATTTGGTAAAGGACTATTGTCTAAAGTATACAAAGAACTCTTCAAACTCAACAATAAGAAAAAAAAACCTGATTTGAAAAATGGGCCAAATACCTTAACAGACACCTCACCAAAAAAGATATACAGATGACAAATAAGCACAAGATGCTCAACATCATATGTCATCAAGGAAATGAAAATGAAAACAATGAGATTAAACAATGATGTTCCCATCCAGAACAATGAAACCACGAAATGCTGGCAAGAATGTGGAACAACGGGAACTCTCATTTACTACTGGTGGGGATGCAAAATGTTCTGACACACTGAACATATTCTTACCACATGACCCAGCAATCATGCTCCTTGGTATTTACCCAAAGGATTTAAACTTATGTCTACATAAACACCCAAACATGGATTTTATAGCAGCTTTATTCATAATTGCCCAAACCTAGAAGCAACCAAGATGTCCTTCAGTAGGTGAGTGGATAAACTGATACATTCAGACAAATATTCCATTAAAATGAAATGAGCTAGCGGAAGGAGGTGGAGGGATTGAGAGAGAGAAAAAGAGCTACTAAGCCATGAAGAGACATGGAGGAACCTAAAATTACTAAGTGAAAGAGGCCAATTTAAAAAGGCTACACTCTATATGCTTCCAACTATATGACATTCTAGAAAAGGCAAAACTATGAAGATAGTGAAAGATTAGTGGTTACCAGGGGTTTGGGGAAGAGAAAGATGAATAGGAGAAGCACACAGGATTTTTCAGGCAGTGAAACTACTCTGCATGATATATACATATTTTTATAGCAAAGGTGGAGATTTATTGAAGAACAAGTACAGACTCCCACGTGGGGAGGGGAGGGAATGGTCCCACTGACTTCCTTTTCCCTGTGGCTTATAAAGGCTGCAGATCCTGGTGCCTTGATATCCCCTCTGATTGGTCACTATTCCCCTACTGGTTACTATAGTGACTCCTGGGCTGAAAGGTGGAACCTCACATGGGACACGTGAAGTTCTCCCCCCTCCTTCCTTATTGCTTCCTATTCCCTTTGGGCTTCCTTCTCTTTATTTTGTAAATACAGACCTTTTGCTATTCCCAGCTCCCTTCATTCTATGGAAATGTACCTGTTGCACCTTTTCAGCTTCCCTATTCTATGGACACATACCTTCTGCTGCTCTGCTTGAGTCTGTATGATATTGTAACAACAGATACATATCATTATACATTTGTCCAAACTCAGAGAATATACAACACCCAGAGTGAACCCTAACCAATGGACTTCAGGTGATAATGATGTGTCAGTATAGGTTCATCAATTGTAATACATGTACCACTCTGGTAGGGGACATTAATCATAGAGGAGGCTATGCATGAGTTTGATGGTTCTTTAAAATTTAAACATCAAATTATGCTGTAACTCAGCAATTTCACTTTAAAAATTTTTTTTATTTATTTTAGAGAGGAAGGGCAAGAGATAGAAACATCAATGATGAGAATCATTGATCGGCTGCCTCCTGCAGGCCCCCCACTGGGTATCGAGCCCACAACCCAGGCATGTGCCCTTGGCCGGAATCAAACCTGGGGCCCTTCAATCTGCAGACCAACACTCTAGCCATTGAGCCAAAATAGCCAGGGCAGCAATTCCACTTTTAAGTATATACACAAAGTAACTGAAAATAGTGACTCAATCAGATAATGGTGTGCTATGTTCAATGCAGCATTTTTCTAGCCAAAATGTAGAAATAACCCAAGGTCTATCCATCACAGATGAATAAGCAAAGTGTGGTACACACACAGCAGATTATTATTCAGCCATAAAAAGGAATGAAACTCTGATATATGCTACATAAATGAACCTTAAAAACATTATGCTAAATGAAATAAAGCCAAACACAAAAGGACAAGTATTGTATGATTCCACTTATTTGAAATATCAGGAACAGGCAAATTTATAGAAACAGAAAGTAGAGTAAAGATTATCAGGGGCTGGGGGGAGGGGAATCGAGAGTTATTGCTTAACTGGTACAGAGTTTCTGTTTGGAATGATGAATAAGTTTTGGAAATAGTAGTGATGATTGCCCAACATTATGAATATAATTAATGCAGTTGAATTTTACACTTAAAAACAGATATAATGGTAAATTTTGTTGTATTTTACCACATTAAAAAAACACACTCAGTTAATAAAATGAGGAGGGGAAATCACTGAAAACTACTAATCACAGCTAACTTTTATTTTGGATACAATCGGGAGAGGTTCTTTTGCTCTGTCAAATGAATATACTTAAAATCTAGCAAACATCAGAGCAGAATTAAGGGCCAAGTCTACAAAAGAGACAGGAGGGAACATTTCAGGAGTTTTAACACCTATTTAAATTTACATATTATAGGAGAAATAAAAGTATACCCAATGGCTTTATACTTGACATTTATATTTGACATTTCAAATTTTGAAAATATGAAAATTATTACCCAGCAAAACTCAGAACACATTAGCAATGGTTTAAAAAAGGGAGCAATTTAATTATAATACAGAGAGCTTTAAGAAGTTTTTTAATGTGTAAAAGAAAGAACAGTTTAGTGCATTAAATTGTTACAGTCTTTACATTGCTTCTTTTAAAAAAGTTAACAGTAGTATGAAAAAGCCACCCACAAAGCCAGCTGTCTGAGAGAAGAAATCAGCTAAATGGCAGCATTTTGGAATTACTAATAAAGCTATAGTTAAAAAATGAAAAGTTTATAAAAATGAAAGCAGCATGCATATTCAAGGCTTTTTCATAACATTTTCATTAGCTGACAAACATTTAGGTAAAAACATGAGATTAATATTTATTATCCATTAAATTAAACTGGCCAAGCCCACTACATCTCGTCATTCAGAAAAAACAAACAAAAAGCCCCCAACATTTTAAAACACAAAGCTAATTGAGCCCTGCCAGAGTGGCTTAGTTGGTTGAGCATTGTCCTGTGCACTGAAAGGTTGCTGGTTCCATTCCCAGTCAGGGCACATGTCCTACAGAAGGCAATCAATTCTCTCTCTCCCTCTCTCTCTCTCTCTCTCTCTCTCTCTCTCTCTCTCTCTCTCAGCATGTCCTCAGGTGAGGGATAAAAGAAAATGAAAATAAATAAAATAAAATACAAAGCTAATTGAACTGAACATTTCTTCTATGAAGAAAGCACATTTTGAAAAATGGTCCCCTAGTCACAAAAGAAAGGGCCCTTCTCAGCATGAATGAACAGCACCAGTTTTTACAAGGTTTATAAGTTAGTAGGAACTTTCAGTCTCCTGAAAAGCTGACTTTTAATTCATTATGATCAGTTAAGAATTTTTTTCTATTCACTGCAGTTATTACACAAAGTAGAATTTCAATGAAAGATAATTCTTGAAAATTCTCATCGACACCTGTGCAAACATTTGATTTCCATACGATTTGCATAGCATTTATTTCAGAGTTTCACCCCATCCAAATTCTTATGCCAGTTTCTTTTCCTTCTTCAGTGTTGATTATCTTCAGTTTAATGAAAAGCAAATTCAGCTTCGAATGAAAACAAGTTACAGAAGCATTACAAGTAGTAATAGTGGTATCCATGAAAGATCTAACCATTAAGAGCCAATAATACCACAAACTCTTATTGTGCCAACATGTGTTCAAAGGCTGTATTTTCACTTACATTGAAAATGTATAAGCCCATGCATAACTTTTAATCTTCCTGCAGGGCCTGATAAATAAGACAGAAATAAATCAGGTTTTTCTTTTTCCTGTTTCCAACAATTTTTACTCTGGGAAATGTTTGGTCACTCAAAGTATAAGCTTAATAGCATATCAGAGAATACAGACAATAAGGTCCATCTCACCAGATATACAGTATTACACTAGACAAAATATGAGGACAAGCTCTAGTGGTCATTAAACCCCCTCTGAAAGTCCAAGAATCAGAATGTCTCCATCTTATCAGAATAAAAATGTATTAAAATTGAATTTTTACAAGTTGTTTTTTAATGTATTCTATTTACATTGCAGAACTTGCACCAGCTGCAGCAGTTTAACTTTGGCACAACATTAAGTTCCATTTCTTTTGAGTACGGGATCCTATTTTTTGAGAATGTGGATGCTCCAAAAGGGTTTCAGTGTCATTAAAGATTGAGCCCATTCACAGTAAATCAGACAGTTGAAGAATTGATTCTCCTCCAACGTTTTAGGCAGCTATAAAAAAAAACAAACACACACACACACAATAAAAAAAACTAAAAAATGTGAAGAAAACCATTCTTTAATGTTTACCTCTTTTAGAAACAAAAATGATAGAAATTAGCCATGAAAACACATACTCTATAATCAGTAATACTGAGATCACTTCCAAATATATCCTATATAATGTACTACATTTTGTGTGCAATTCCTATCTATGTGTTCTGCATATACTAGATAAGCTTTAAAGACATTTTCACCAATATGTAATAATTTCTACCTATATTGCATATACCTATATGAAATAATTTATTTGAAATTATTAGTAAGAAGTATATATTTCATTGTCAGTGTCTGTAATAAATAAACCATGAAATCTAAACTCCTGTATGTTTTTCTCTTTTTTAACTCTTGTATTTTTTTTTTCTATTTATATACATCAAGTCCTCAAATATCTTTGCTTGGTTCAACATCATTTTGTTATTAACATGTTGAGATGCTACAGGAACTTAATTCTTGCTTATATCCACCAGCCTGTGGGAAAACTGGTTTCCTTATACATCACTTCACTTACAAGTAACAGACCTATTGACAACATTAAGTGAAGACTTACTGTACAAGGCTAGCTTGTGCAAAAGACACACATGTACAATAATCCTCCTTATCCATTGTTTCGCTTTCTGCGGCTTCAGTTACTTGTGGTCCACCACAGTCCAGAAATATTAAGTGGAAAATTCCAGAAATAAACAATCCATAAGTTTTAAATTGCATGCTGTTCTGAGCAGCATGATGAAATCTCACATCATCTCCCTCCATTCTGCCCAGGACGTGAATTATCTCTCTGTCCAGCAGATCTATACTGTATATTGTATATACTACCTGCCCATTTGCCACTTAGTAATCCTCTGGGTTACCTGACCAGTTAAGAGAGAGAGATAGAGAGACACCACAGTCACATAACTTTTATTACAGTACTAGAGGCCCGGTGCACAAATTCATGCACCAGTGGGGTCCCTCAGCCTGGCCTGCAGGATCAGGCTGAAACCAGCTCTCTGATATCTTCTGAAGGGTCTCCGATTGCAAGAGGATGCAGGCCAGGCCGAGGGACCCCACCAGTGCACAATAGGGGTCGGGGAGGGACACGGCGGTTGGCCAGCTCCAGGGCAGGGCTCCAGGGCATGTCCAGCCCATCTCTCTCAGTCCCGATTGGCCGGACCCTGGCAGCAAGCTAACCTACCAGTCAGAGCATCTGCCCCCCAGGTGGTCAGTGCACATCATAGTGACTGGTCGAATGTCTGCCCCCTGGTCATAGTGAGCGGCCTTAGCATATCATTAGCATATTATGCTTTGATTGGTTGAACGGCCTACCAGCTGACTGGACACTTAGCATATTAGGCTTTTATTATATAGGATATTATAATTGTTCTAATTTATTAGTTATTATTGTTAATCTCTTACTGTGCCTAATTTATAAATTAGACTTTATCATAGGTACATACATAGAGGAAAAAACATAGTTTATAAGGGGCCTGGTACTAACTGCAGTCTTAGGCATCCACCGAAGGTCCTGGAACAAATCCTGGAAGGATAAGGGGATACTACTGTATCTCACTTTTTGAATAACTATTTTGGAAAAGTTTTGGTTCCTTTTTTTCATAACTTAAACTATATTTAAATGAAAAAGTAACTACTGAGAGGAAACTTACAGTCAATCCTTTTGTAGGATAAAAACTTAATTTGTTAAGCCAATAATCTGTTAATTAATGTCTTTATAATTTTAGACTTTTGCATATTTTAAGAGCAGGGCAAGTTTGTATATGTACCACAAAAGTACATGTACAACATATATGACACAGTTTTTGAAAACTGGCTTTGTGTGATTTTTTAATCATAGTACCTATTAAAGTATTAATATAAGAATTATCCACACAAACTTAAAGTAAGGTCTAACTAAATTATATAAAAGTTCACATTAGTTTTAGAAGACTGCAATTCCCAAAAAAATCACTGCAGAGGTTACTACAACAACAATTCATTGCAGCAAAAATTTTGTTGTTTTAATCTTGGCTGAGTGCACATTCCTGTGTCTAGCAAAAAAAAAAAAAAAAAAAGCCTGTAAAAAATATTTTATGCATCTGGGTCAGAAGAAAGCCTGTCCTGAAAAGTTCTGACATTAGGAAATGAAGGACTGCCTCAGGATAAAGCTGTACAAAACTATTTAACTTCTTGTAATCTACCATACAGTTTTTCTATAACCTTAGTGAGATTTATTCAAAAGTAGGTGCATTTTTTAGTGTCATCTTTTTCTCTGCCTGCAAAAAAAATGTTCATGAAAAGAATACTTGGAAAAAGATTGCTAAACAGTAAGAATAGTGTCTGAGACATACCTCTCTATAAGCAATTGTTATAACAAAATAAATAAAACCATGGAGGAAGACATGGGGGAATGGAGGAGATACTGTGCAGAAAAAGAGGGTAAAAGTAGAGGCTGGGATAGGGATGCAAAAAGCTAAGGAAATACATAAATATGCTCATATGATCGTTAAGAGTCTATGCCTCATTTCCTCCCTTATAGTCTAACAACACTGCAGTAATTTCACATAATAAGATGCGTTTGGATTACTGATAGACATATACAAACATTTCATGACAACTGCATTGTTTTTTGAAAAGTATAGTTTTATCCTGGACCGCTCAAAAACTGAGAGTGAAGAATAGAAAGAACAATGCTACCGAATTCCAAAAGTATTAAGAACTGAAGTCCTAACTCCAAACCAGATATCCGATTTGCAACTACAGTGCTGTTTTAATTAATCCAATCTATAGAAGAATGAAGAGTTAAGGAATATGCCAAACCTTTACACTTAAAGCATATTTACTAGCACTTTTATGACTACAGAGAGGTATTTTTTACTAAATACAGCATTTCTGCTGGTAGCAGATTTGTTTTATATCAAAGAATGAAAAGACATTGTAGGCAATTGAGTTAATTTAATATCAAATTTGTTGTTTACCTTTTGATCTCTAAAACAGAAATAATTTATATTACAGTTTTTAAAAACAGATGCCACCCAAGTAAACATGGAACTTATATATTGCCTAAAATAGACCTTTGGCTTTTAATAGAAAAAATACTGAGTTATTTTTAATACATAAAGCATTTTAAACTTTAGTTAAAAATCTAACAGTTTGGGGGGTAATACAATGAAAGAAAAAAGATACCATTTTCACCTAGTTTCCTGAAACTGAGCAATCCTCACCCCTGTGGCAAGTCTTTCCTTCAGTATACTTTCCCCCTTCCTTTTAGCTTTTGTTTTTTAATTCTTTCCTTAAATAGGCAAAAAAATGAAGCTTTAGTGAAGGAGGGTTATGAAAACTACATTTAATTATTGCTGGAAACTGATGGTTTTCTGAAAGGTCAGAGCTATGCATCCATTGTTTAAGTTGAAACATTGTTAATTACAGCAAACCCCCCACCTGTTACATGTAAATTCTTGCTTGGAATTTCCTGCCTAAGGATATGGGTGTTTTCCCAGAAGCCTCAATAAAAGGCTGGCTAGGCCCAGGCACCAGTGGCAGTCATTCGCACTAGAGGTAGGCTCCTACCTGGCCCCCCAGTTTCCAAATTGATTCTCTTCTACTCTCTCTCTTCATTTTGTGTGCGGCCTCCTCCAGAACTTGAACCCTGAACCACGCTGGACGTGTAATTTGTGGGGCTCCCACAAATTATCTTTAGTATTTGTGAATTCCCTCACACCCACTAGTCTCCCTTCTTAGAAAATGGGTGACTTCCCCTTAAAACAGCGGTTCTCAACTTGTGGGTCACGACCCCTTTGGGGGTCGAACAACCCTTTACAGGGGTCGCCTAAATACATCCTGCATATCAGATATTTACATTACGATTCATAACAATAGCAAAATTATAGTTATGAAGTAGCAACAAAAATAATTTTATGGTTGTGGTGACAACATGAGGAACTGTATTAAAGGGTTGCGGCATTAGGAAGGTTGAGAACCATTGCCTTAAAACAAAGTAAAAAACATTAAACTCTACATGTTAAACAGAACAATCATAATTGTCAGATTATACATGCTAATCATCTATTTCTTGGCTATACTTATTAGGTAAAAAAAAAAAACTAAGAAAAAAGCTATTGAAAGTAGAGATGACAGATACCAGGTGGATGTTCTAAATGTGTGTGGTTGATAGATGTATGCTTGGATTAAAAACTTACATTTCAGTCCTAACTGCTTTGGTTCAGTGGATAGAGCGTCAGCCTGTGGACTCAGGGGTCCCAGGTTCGATTCCGGTCAAGGGCATGTACTTTGGTTGTGGGCACATCCCCAGTGGGGAGTGTACAGGAGGCAGCTGATCGATGTTTCTCTCTCATCAATATTTCTAAATCTCTATCCCTCTCCCTTCCTCTCTGTAAAAAAAATCAATAAAATATATTAAAAAAAAACAAAAACTTACATTTCAGTCATCTGATTTAGAAAGCTTCCGCTTCACATGTTGTGGGGGTTCCCAGGTATCACTATCATCTGTTTCTTCTTCATCCTCTTCCTGATCATCAATAACTTCATCTTCCTCCTCATTTTCCTCAAATAACTCTATACCTAACTCTGATCTTCTCTGTCTTTCAGCAAACCACTCTCTGACCTGCTCATAGCCCATGTGTGATTTGTTAACAAGTTCGTCCAGGTCTTGCTCATTAAGAAATTTGTGCTTCAGGTAATAATCCTTAAGTATTGCAGTTCCAGTTTTAAATTTGATGAGTGACGCCCCCCTGTCCCAGTTGTTCATTCTCTTGCCTCCTCTAGGCCGCCCGCGCGGCCTTCCTCTTCCCCTTCCTTTGGGTCTCCCTCTCCCTCTTCTCCTAAGGGAAGACAGACCATTCATACCACTTGAATTGGAGCTTTGATAGTAGTAGTACCATTTTAAGTTTCCATTTTTCCAAGCATAACGGGTGTCCCCAAACCAACTAACTATGTCTGGTCTAGCAAGCCCGCTTTCTTTGGCCAACTTATCATACTCTTCTGGTGACGGCCACTGGGTTCGGACAAATGCGCTTTTGAGCATGTGCAATTGCTCAGGTGTTTTTTTACATATCTTGCCTGCACTCCCTGCCTTAGGTGCACCAGATTCATCTCCAGGAGAAGTTTCTCCCACCTCTTCTTTGGAACTACCTGCATTAGTTTCATCTACTTCCATTTTCTCTTCCTTTAAAGCTTTTGATTTCTTCTTCTCTGTAAACCAAGCATCAATTTCTCTCCTGGTCAGTTTGGTTTGCGCTCTTAACCTATTTAATTCTTCATCTGTCAGTATGGAGTTGTTGAGAAAACTGGCCTGAAGGGCCTGGAGCTGCTCTGCTGTCTTCTCTTTAAACTTTTGGGGAGTAAAGTCGGGGAAAGGATTCCAGGATTGCTTATGCTGTGAAGTAACAGCAGTTGGGGATTCCGTGGTTTCATCACTGGAGTCTATAATAATGGGAGTGGAGGAATCATTGTTGAGATGTAAGCACTGATTACTCTTTGAATTTCTCTGATTGTACCTCGTGTCGCTAAACCATTTTTTAATCTCTCCTTTTGTCAAGCCTGTGATTTTCATAAGTCTGCTAATTTCTGAGTCAAGAGGAAACTGATTTTTAAGGTAGCTGACTTTTAATTCTGCCAGTTGCTCTTTAGTCTTTTTTGCCCGAATGCCAAATGAATCGGGGTTTGCCAGTGCGGTTTCGTGTTTGACAGGCTGAGAAGTTGGGACTGATGTTGGGACTGCTGTTGGGACTGCTGCTGCTGCTGTGGCTACTGCTGCTGGTTTTGTTTCTGCAGGAGGCTGAGCGGCAGGGGCCTGACTTTTCTGTACACTGGTTTGATTTGGCACCCCGGCCACTGTCAAGGCTATCGGTGCTGTTACCGGCAAGGTGTTTGTTCCAGCTACTTGTGTAAGAACCAGGCCTGGCTGACCAACTATTTGGCATGTCTGTAAAATTGATGGTAAGCCATTACTCCCTGTGGAAATGTGTGTTGGAATAACAGTTATGGTCTGAGGTACAGTGTGTACTGTTCCATTGAATTGCTTTCTTCTCGCCTCCTCTACTTCCTCAGGAGTCCAGCTCACACCATGTTTTAGACGTTGGGCTGAAAACCATATCTTGATCTGTTCCTCTGTATATTTTGCTTGAGCGGAAAGAACAGTAATTTCTGACATGGTTGGATAAGGGAATTTTTTGTAGGTGTTAAGCAAAAGGGGGTTGTTATCCAATGCAACATTGTAGGTAGGAATGCTACTAACAGGAATTAAGACTTTGGGAATCAAACTGGAATTCTGCTGAGCTGACACAGCAGTTATCACCTGTGCTAGTCCAGGAAGAACTGCTGCCGGGGTGACTACCGTGCTGGCAGCATTTGGGTGTATTCTGTTGACAATGGAAGTACTGGTATTAGAGTCAGAAGCTGAAGAGCTAGGACTTTCCACACTTTCTTCATGGTCTGGTTTGATCTCCTTCTCTTTCTCTTCAGGAACTTCCTCAGCTGAGTTATGATGAACTGCAATACGCTTGTTCTCCACCTTATTTTTCATCATTTTCATGATGGGAGTTTTACTAATAGGAATTCCTGAAGAAGAAACGTCTGTAGATTCAGCTGGCTCTGAGTTCTCCTCTTTAACAAAACTGCCATCAAAAGTCAGATCGTTTATAGTTTGTTCAAAGATTGTCTGGTTATTTCGTTTCACCATAGTCAACCTAAAATTCTCTTCTCCTGGGTGGTACTTCAGATTATGCTCAGAAAGTGCATCATACCTTTTGGTGAGAAAATTACATTCGACACAAACGTAGGAGGAATTTAGCACTATGTTGGGATGTTCTGAATCCACATGAAAAGTAAACATATTTAGGTCTGGAGTTTGAAAAGTACAATATTTACATTCATAACCACCTTCAACTTTTTTATTTTGCTGATTGTCAGAATCCACGGATTCATGAACTTCTTCCTCACTTGAGATGCTCTCTGCTCTGCTGTTTTCTACAGGTGTGAGTACAGGAGGCCCTTCATCCAAATCTGATATCAACTCGAGGTCTGGATCCTGTTCACTGGCAAGGACCATGCAGGGTGTTGTTGATTTTCGCCTGCTTGCCATTCTGATGTTATGGGGGAAATCTCAGTGGTGATTAAAAATCATTGAGGCTTAAAACTATTCAGTATTCTTCATTTGAAAACAATGGCTTTTGGTTCTTCCGGTCTGTTTTTATGCTCAACAAGTCTCATTAGCAGCTTTTTCATGGTGCAATCAAGTAAAGAATTTATTGTTGGCAGATAAAATACCGTTGAACTGCTGAAATTTTTGAAGCACAACTCCAATCACCTACATTAAAATAAATTTAAAAATGTTTGTAAATGAGTGATTATGATTTCTTAAACAAATTAGTTATATTTCACTTATATGAAGTTGTTGGATGGCTCAGTTATAAAGACCTAAAATAAGATCAAAACCAGAAAAAAAGTCCTCTAAGGATTAAAATAGATGTCTCCAAACCAACTCATTGAAAGTCATGTACTATATTCATGGGTTAGCCCACAGGTTTATTTGGATTTTTCAGCTAGCTATATATTGGAAGTGATGTTGGGGGGAAAATTTGCTTTGCCAAGAGTATTACCAATGTGAAATGATAATCTGTTAACAAGGGAGAAGCTTTACAACAATAAAAAGCAGTCACGGATACTCAGAGACTATGGCCATTAAGTGTATAAGAAATTCAATCCATCAGTTATGCCTGGCCCTAATGTTCTATCTCATCATCCCAAAAGCATGCTCAAGTATGAGAAAGAAGCAAAGATTCAATATGTATTATCAAAGTTTTAGAAACACTATTCTTAATCATTTTCCACAGTGCTACCAGAATTTATAAAACATATCTAATCATGTCAGTCTTCTGACTTAAAATTTATGAAAGAATAAAGTCCAAACTCCTGAAGCCACACAGAGTTCCCTTCACAACCTGGCCCCGACTTCAATCTCCTGACTCATATTTCCATATCCTTTAAGCTCAGCAGAAATGATTGCTGTGCCAGGGACCCTCCATGCAGGTCAACCCGTATACCAGAGCATATGTTTGTACACTTGATGGGATGATCTCTCGGCCTTATAGTTCACCCTCTTCCCCAGTTTATCTTCTAGTCTAGTATTGACCATGTTGTAGTAGAAAAATATTACATTTCTGTCCCACAACATAGTCCTCATTATAGATGTGTTTCATTATTCTTTTTTTAAGTGATAGCTTTATCCTATATTATAAAAGGGTAATAGGCCAATCGACCGGACAGTGAAACAACCAATCGTTATGATGCGCATTGACCACCAGGGAGCAGATGCTCAATGTAGGAGCTGCTCCCTGGTAGTAAGTGCGCTCCCACAGGGGGAGAGCTGCTCAGCCAGAAGCCCTGAGCCAGGCTCACATCCCCCCAGGGCTTCCTGACTGCAAGAGGGCACAGGCCAGGCTGACGGACCCCCCCCTCCACCGGTCCTCCGAGTGCAGGAATGTCAGGAATGTCGTGCACCAGGCTTCTAGTTGAGATATAGCAAAGCCCTGAAACTCTGGATCAAACCAATGAACTTTATGTCTTTAACCTAAAGTTCTCCCAGCTGAGCTGTCTTGGCAATCTCATTCATTTCTATTATCCTCTTTGCATGTAAGAAGCCAGGAAGTGGGGACTCATTAAATGTTTATTAACTGAATCAGAATGAATAGGAAAACAGTCCTACAAAATTCCACATGCCATGAAAGCATCACCAGAGAGAACAGTACCTGAAATTCATAAGAATGATCTTAAATCACCAAGAAAAAGTGTATTATATTCATATAAATACATTTAAATATTTCAAAAATTTGATGTTAAAACAGTTAAGGTTGATGGGCTTCTGAAGTCTACAAGAAATAAAAAACGAATAAAATGAGTAATGGATCTTATTCTCTACCACAAATTGGAACTATTCATTTATTAGCATGATCCATGTCCTGGCTGAACTGAGGAGAAAAAGTTTACTTCAAAGAATATAAAGCAAAACCAGTTCTCTATGAGGAGATACACTGACTCAGGAAAGGGAGAAACATTTTTATTTATTTATTTATTTTAAAAATATTTTATTGATTTTTTTTACAGAGAGGAAGGGAGAGGGATAGAGAGCTAGAAACACTGATGAAAGAGAAACATCGATCAGCTGCCTCCTGCACACCCCCTACTGGGGATATGCCCGCAACCAAGGTACGTGCCCACAACCAAGGTACAGTCCCTTGACTGGAATCGAACCTGGGACCCTTCAGTCTGCAGGCTGACACTCTATCAACTGAGTAACACCAGTCAGGGCAGGGAGAAACATTTTTAGGAAACAGCTGTCCAAAGAAGAATGCCCTGCCTTTGAAGGTGGTAAGAACCTCCTCATTGCGATTATTTAAGTACATACTACAAATCCTTTGATGCATCTAAGCAACAGATGGAAAGTTGGACTAAATGCCCCTTGTTCCCTGAGTTCCAATTATTATGATTAGTAATAATTGTAGTGACAATAATCCAATTCTCTACTTGCAAAGGTGTCATTCTTTTTTTTTTTCTATAAAATTTCTTTGATTTCTAAGGGATATAAAGAAATCTGAGATTGCAAACTATTTATTAACTGATATAAATTAAGCTAATGTCATTTTCCCTATTCAATTCAATAGGGACACCACTATTTTGTTCAAGTGTTAACATAGCTGTTTGATCTTTTTTTTGGTCATTAAAAACAGGGAATTCCTGCCCTGACCGATTTGGCTCAGTGGATAGAGTGTCAGTCTGCAGACTGAAGGGTCCCAGGTTCGATTCTAGTCAAGGGCACATGCCTGGGTTGTGGGCTGGATCCCCAGTGGGGGGTGTGCAGGAGGCAGCTGATCAGTGATTCTCTCTCATCATTGATGTTTCTATCCCTCTCTCCCTCTCCCTTCCTCTCTAAAATCAATGAAAAATATATTTAAATAAATAAATAAAAACAGGGAATTCCTCAAATAGCTTCAAGTAAGTGGAGGAGTACAAATAAGCAGTACCTACATGTTTGCCAGTGAAGGAGAACAGAATAAGGACAGGGGAGTAAGCAATTTTGTGACTGCTATTCTTCTAGAGTCATACGTTATATTAATTGGGGTCTAATAATACCAAAAAGTCAAAGATATACATAGGATAAGGGGTTCATATCCAAAATTTATAAAGAACGCATACAATTCAACATCAATTCAACAAATTCACTCAACAACTATTTGTTGAAAGTCAACCATGTGCCAGGCACTGTATTAGGCACTAGAGATACTGCAGTGACCAAGACAAATAGTCTCTGGTCTGCCAGGCACTAGCAGTTGAGCAAGGAAGAGAGTTAGTAAATAATTAGAGGCACTATCCCTCCAGGGAACACACCCACAACATTCCCTTCCACCTCTCCAACCCCTCCCCTACCCCGGCAGGTATCCCCTAAACTCTAAGGGATCCCATGAGACTTGCAATTGGGGGAGCAACGGGCAGTGGCAGCTCATCCTGGGTTGACCCCCTGAACCTGCCTCCAAGACCCATTTGTCCCCTTTTCTCTGACTTCCCAGGGAGCCAAAGCGGCCCAGCCTAGGCTCCCCTGTTGCTCCTTCTATGCCCTTCCTTGCTTCCCTGCCTTAAGTATATTTTTGCTGTGGTTAGTAAGTTGTTCTGTTTTTTTCTACCAAAAAACACAATAATAGTAACTAGAATAACTATTATCAATGCAACAAGAGAAGAAGTATCAGGAACTATATGAGCACACTAGGAGGTTTCTAGAAAAGACACAGAGCGGGCTGCCCTGGAGAAAATAAGTATAGAAATATCTACTTCAGAGGCTGATCAAAATAAAATGCTTCATACAGTCTGACACACAGTAGGTAACTAATTAATGTTATTTTCCAGTCCCTGAAAAATTCTTTTGGGAGATGAAGAAATACTATTTATTTAGTACTATTCTCTTTCCCTTCCTCTCTCTCTCTCAAGGAACTTAATCAGCTGATAAGCCACACAAATGGAAGGAAAAAGCAGAGAAGGGGTAAAAATACAAAATAAGAAATTATATGGTGTGGTTCCAATTCATCTCCTTTGTTGTTAAAGTGAAGTAGGGCTGGGACAGGGAAATTGCCACAAGAAATCACTGTGAACTGACAGAAATCTTATTCTCTATTTGAAGGTTAACTGGAAACAGAATGCAAAATCAATTTGGGGAACCTTGCACTATTTACCTGTTAAAGGGGGTTAGAGTTCACTTGCACAACTGAGTAGTAAAATGGCTTTGCAATTGAAACACAAAGTGAAATCTGCCAATAAAGGAAAAATTATGTGCTAAATGCATCCAGAATTGTAAATATAATTATGTTTGAAAACTATTTTCAGTAAACCTTTCAGTAGAGAAATATATGAAAAAATAACTGATCAATCATTACACTACCATTAAAAATGATAATCAAGCCCTGGCTGGTTTGGCTAAGTGTATAGAGCATAGACCTTGGTACTGAAGGGTCTCAATTCCAGCCAAGGGCACATGCCCGGGTTGTGGGCTGGATCCCCAGCAGAGGGTGTGCAGGAGGCAGCCAATCAATGATTCTCTCTCATCACTGATGTTTCTCTCTCTCTCTTCCTCTCTCTCCCTCTCTGAAATCAATAAAAATATATTTTAAAAAATATAATCAAATGAGTAGTTAAGAAATATAAAAAATTATCTATTTACATGTGGACAAAGACTAGATGAGAATATAAAAAATGAAATTTTCACAAAATAGGTAAAATTTGTATGTGGTATTTATAAGTTTTCTTTAATATTATTAAAACATTGCTTTATTATAAAATATAACGAACAATAGTTTTAAAGTCTTAAAATTGCAAATAAATTAAAATACTTCTATGGTCATTTCTGTATAGCATTCAGGTGTATTCCAGATATTTTTTGGAGCTCCTGACCCAGGACTGAGAAGTCAGACTGATTCTAAGAACTCTCAAGAGCACCTATAATCTCCAGGGTGTAGATCTAGGACTAGGCCAAGCCAATTTCCAAGGTCCTAGCTGCATCCTGGCTCTTTTCCTGAGGGTAGGCTGCTCCTTAATCAATTCACGATCCTAAACTCGTCAAAATTATCACAACAAAGTCTCTCTCCAGAAAAGCATTTAATGAAAGCAAAATTTATTTCATCACATTTATTTATTTTGGCCAGTTCTAATAGCAATTCTTCTTACATAGTCAAAAAGAATGAATGTCTGGTTAGCTCTCCCCAGGGCCCAACACAGTGCCTATCAAGGCCCCAATAATATTTGCTGAAAAAAAAAACCACCTTTAAAATATATCTGTATTGTATATTAAAACATACATTTTACTTCACTAAACACTCACTTACAGAGGAGCTATAAAAAACAACTGTGCTTATTTTATGGTAGATTACTTTCAGTGGTAAAATCCTTACTAATAAAATTACCTCAGTCACGACTATATTAAAATATCCTTGCCCTGACCGGTTTGGCTCAGTATATAGAGCTTCGGCCTACAGACTGCCGGGTCAAGGGTTCGATTCTGGTCAAGGGCATGTACCGTATTTTCCGGCGTGAGACACTTGCAATCTCCGTCCGACTCCACTGACGAACCCCGACTTTTGAAAAGATTTTCCTGGGTTAAAAAGTCATCTTATACGCCGGAAAATACGGTACCTTGGTTGCAGGCACATCCCCAGTGAGGGGTGTGCAGGAGGCAGCTGGTCGATGTTCCCTCTCATCGATATTTCTGACTCTCTATCATTCTCCCTTCCTCTCTGTAAAAAAATCAATAAAATATATTTTTTAAAAAAAGCTCTCCATCTTTAAAAAAATAAAATATCCTTGATTATCAAACATTCTACCTAATAAAATAGCGCAATGAATATTCAACAAATATTTACCAACATCCATAATTCTGTTGTAACAAATCAGTTTTATGCATGAACAGTGTATATCTAAATTTGTGGTCTATGTAAGACTGAAACAAGGGAGATAAATTCATTCAAAGCATTAGTCTTGTAAGAAAGCAAATGCAAATTTGAACTTAGAATCATTATTTCTGTTCCAAGAGAAAACTATACTTTAATGGTGTTACATTTTTAAAGAGTTTAAAATATAACTTCTCAATGGTATGCACTATAAAAAGTGAGTGGATTGCTTCAAATTTTATGCTTAGTACTAAAAAAAAAAAAAAAAAGTCCAACATTGTTTATAATTAAGCAGAGTCATAGCTACACTGAATTTTCCAAGCCACTATTTGCTATTTTTTTGGCTGTCTTATACTTCAAATTAAATGATTAACAGATAGCAGTTTACTGGCCTAGTTAGCCACAAAAGCATGTTATTTTGGTAAAGTTTTATGTGAATAAAAACAAACTTTGTTTTTTATACCAATTCTGGGTCAAATAAGAACATTTAGAAGATAACTATAATTTTTAAAGATCATATTAGTTTTGACCTAGTACCAACTAAATAAAACTTTTCTTAGGGTGGCTAAAATATACAAAGGATCATTTGGACTAAACATTCATACATACACTGAAAATTTTTTGAACTCCGTATTTTACTTAGTTTCACTTCTCCCTCTTTGAGTCAGAGTTCTGTTTAGCCAGCTGAAAATACTTATTTTTACATGTTTGTATTCAAACCAGAAATCAGAAATCCATCAAAATCACAGAATGCCTGGAATAATACTAAGGAACAAAGAATAATGGCATCAAATTAAAAAAACAAAGGATATCTACCATGTCAAAAAAAAAAGTCTAAGAGGGTATTTTTTAATAAAAAACAAGTAAAAACATTTTAGCCTTTACACACTTGGGGCATTTTTAAAAGCTAAAATGTAAAAATATTCAGGAACAGCAGTTATTTTTTTAAATTAAATGAGAAATTTGACAACCCAAATTTGTACCCACAACAAATGTTTTTAAAAATTTCTGTGACCCAGAATTATTAAGTAAATTTTCAAAGTGGTCTCAAGACAATCAAAATTCAAGTATTAAAATGAATATTGACAGGACAGGAATGAATATGACAAAAATGAAAGCATCTAAGAAAGTATGGCAAAAGATAATCTAATTTCAGAAGACCCCTTTGTTAATGCTAATTAAGGCTTAAATATTTAGTATCTCTAACTTCTTCCCTGTTTTTCTCCAGCTGAGAAAGCTGACCTTAATACTGCTAACGATTAAAGGAAGAATCCAAACTGGACAGATTTCTCTGGCAAGCTCTGCCCCCAGATTTGAGGAGGGAAATGTCTCTTTGAAAGGTCTCCAGGACACTAACATCCTGGTTTGCTGCCTTCTCCTAGGATGTCAACAGGTGTGTAATAGATTGACAGCGATAGAGAAACTACAACTATAATGAAATCTCCTATCTTTGTTACTAAGTTTGTATGATCCAAAAGTAATTTTCTGCTGAAATAGCTTTCCCCTTCTTTTCTCAAGGAGGTGTGTTAAGTCTTTCACAGTCTAACACACAGTCTAACGCAAGAATGCTATTCTTGATTCCAAGTGAGATTATCCTCAAGAGGCTGAAAAACCATTCATCTGTCTGTTAACTCCCCCCCTTGATAAAATATAGTAGTTGTTACCTATTTCCCTCAGGATATAATCATTGAACTTTAAAAATATTTTGAAATATAATAGAAATTAAATTGGTAATGTCAACTTGTAAGAACTCAATTTTTAAAATTAAAAGCGAACCACCATATTAATGGTTATGTAAGCTTTCTTAGTACTTTCAGGAATCATCTAAAATAACAACTAAACTAAATATAAATATTTCAAACAACATACTATGTAATCTAATGCTTCTTATAAAAGCAATATATATCAGGTAAATAAAATGCACATGTAATTATGTAAAAATCTACTTGAATATTTAAATAAGGTTATGTTCAACCTATATTATTTAATTTTTAATACCCTAATTTTATAATTATAAGTAACTGTTGTTACTAGACTATATATTGAAAACATATTTTCAGGAGTTGTTCTTGAAGCATTTTTCTGGACAAAAGCAAAAAAACAGTAAAATTTCTGGATCAATTTCCCCACACAAAATGTCTCTGCCTTCATGACCTTCATTTGTCTTGTTACCACTGTTACCATAGCACTTGACATAGTGCCTGAAACACAAAGGATTTCAGCAAGTATCAATTAAAAATCAATTATAAATATAGCACATAAATGTATTATAATGTATGGTGCTGTTTCCGTTTAAACTGAAGCAGCCACTCTTCCTATATTTTAAAGTTTAAACGTACATTTCTTACAAAAGTGTTAGGAATATATCTATGTTCATTTTAAAAAGCTTTTAAAACTTGAGCCAAAGAGAGTGTCATGGGATCTAAAGTGAGCACATTCAGCACCTGAGCTTTACCTTATCCAAACAGCGGAACACATACTTGCCATAGCTTCCTCAGCATTCTGTGCTTTGACACGGAAGGGCGTCCCTTCAAATTAGGAGGTGTTTAGCTCAGGCCATCATTACCAACAGGTCCAAAGTACCTATCTGCCACCTCCTACAAAAAAAGTAATATCACTTAATTATTCTAGAGATGATGATGCAGTCTTAGGAAATTTTAAAGTTTATGCCTTGGCTTTTTTTTTTTAAATAAATGTTACTTTGAAAAAAATTAATTTCCTCATAGAAACTTTCAAATAATTATCTAAATACCAAACCCAATATTAGTAAGAAACACAAAAATTGAAAACTACACTTTAAAATATTCTACATTATGTAAAACAACCAAGTTACTATAATACTGTTTTCAATAAAAATGTTCAAAATGTGAATATATGCAGAATAGGAAAGCTAAGATTAAGAAATTGGGAATTGTAAAAATTTACCACACAAAAGTTATGAAAGACAACTTAAAGTAAGAGTTGAAAAGAGGCATATGTTTCTATGTTTACACATAAACCTACTGATATCTGCAACCTAATTTATTGTGTATTAAGTGGAATGAAGTGGTTTATTAATGCTGGCAATAAGCCAGTACTACTTAAATAAACTACTGGTACTCCTAAACATGTAGTATCTAATAGAATGACTGGTGATTAACTCTTTCATTTTTGCAAGAAAGCTATAGACCAAATGGCTTTTTAATCAATGCACTGTGAAACATTAAATTGTAAAAATAAACTAGAAATAGTTCTCTCTTCCTCCCTTCTCCCTCCCCTTTTTTTTTTTTGGTCAATATCCTCATTTATTTTTATTTTTTTAAATATATTTTATTGATTTTTTTTACAGAGAGGAAGGGGGAGGGATAGAGAGTTAGAAACATCAACGAGAGAGAAACATTGATCAGCTGCCTCCTGCACACCTTCTACTGGGGATGTGCCCGCAACCAAGGCACATGCCCTTGACCGGAATCGAACCTGGGACCTTTCAGTCCGCAGGCCAACGCTCTATCCACTGAGCCAAACCGGTTAGGGCCCCATTTATTTTTAGAGAGAGTGGAAGCAACGGGAGAGACACACAGAGAGAAACATGGATATGAGAAAGACACATTGATAGGTTGCCTCCCCCTTGGTCTGGACCAGGGCCGGGTATCCAGCTGCAACTGAGGCATGGACCCTTCAGTCCACAGGCCCATGCTCTACCCACTAAGCCAAACCAGTCAGCGCAAAATCATTCTCTGAAAACTCAGATTTGTGTCCAAATGTGGTATATTACTCAAAGTTAAACCAATCATGAAAATTTAATAAAAGCTGTAATTGTTTGTTATTAAATAACAGGAAATAATGCTTTTGAAGGGTTGAATAATTTTTGTTGTTCTTTAAGCACTGAAGCTCTGTAACCATAGTGAATGAATATTTAGGAAGATGATTTCTACCAAATGTCTTACCCTTTGATTCTTGCTATTCTTATATACAAGTTTACAAAGAGCCCTCTTAAGTCAAGAAATAATGTAGCCCAGCAAGTGTGGCTCAGTGGATAAGCATCTATGAACTAGGTCATGGTTAGATTCCTGGTCAGGGCACATGCCTGTGTGGCAGGCTCAATCCCCAGTGGGGGGCACGCAGGAGGCAGATCGGTGATTCTCTCTCATCATTGATGTTTCTATCTCTCCTTCTTCCTTCCTCTGTGAAATCAATACAATATATATTTCTAGGTAAAGTTAATATTTTCATGAAAAGCAAAATAGCATTTTCCTGGTAAGTGCAGTGGAGCATCCTGTTATCCCTGCAGCCTGGGATTCTACAGTTTCATTCCCTGGTATCTCCTTATTCCACCCTTCTTAGCCATCCACCTACAGGATGTCAACAAGAGGAGAAGATAGGAAACAGCTGCCAAAGAGGGGAGGTTATTTTCCAAAATGAATTATTAATGTTATAGGAAATTAGTGACCTATTTGAATCCACTCTTAAATCACACAGTAATTGCAAGATGTTTTACCGAATGGGAGTCTCTTGAGAATAGCTGCCAATACATGTGCAAGTACCAGGCAACTAGAGGAGCAGCAAATGAGCTGCTCAATAGTTCTGGATGAAAAGCATACTTGCCTGCTGTTATTTCAGTTCCTGAAACTGGGATTACTTCAGAACAATTCTCTCTAATACCCAGTATCTTATAATAGTACCTATTTAATAGGGTTGCTGTGAGGACTGAAAGAAATAACACATGTAAAGTGTTTAGAATATTTTCTGGCATTAATAAGTCCAGTTATATTTTTCTGACTTTTATTTAGGTA
>PVJC01008201.1:0-49149 GCA_004026665.1 Murina feae | reverse complement strand
ATAAATGACTGGCAAGCATCCGACATATTGCTAGAGAATTCATTGTTTCTTTGGGGCATCAGGAGCCTCCCGGAGGCTAAGCCAGGCGCAATCACAGATGCTTGAGCGGAACCTCGACGATAAAACCTCGTTTCACAGGTGTACATGTATTCACATGAAAACATACACTGTGTAAGCCGAGGAACGGTGCGGACTGTTGACTACCAGGCCTACAGAGCTGACCAATGACCCAGACACAAACTCACACCTGTCAGAACCCATGTTCTGCAACTAAAAAGCACCCTGGTTCCCTACCCTTTACTCTCCATGTCTCTCAAGGTGCACCTGATCAAGATATACCCATTTCTAAGAGGGTCAGCTCTCCACAGGGCCACTCTACACCAGGCACTGCTATGCTTTTCATAAACTGTATTATCTCATTTAATTCTCACTAGAGCCCAAAGAGGCAAGAAATAGTCTGTTACATAGCTGGGGGAAAGCTTCAGAAACGTGCCTTACTCAAGGTCATTTGCTTATGGGACAAAGTCACAATTTGAGTCCAGTTGACATTGTTCCAAAACCCATGGTTTTCCACTGTACCATTCAGTATCAAATAACTGTTGGCCTAATTAGACACTGTTTTTTTTTGTGTTTTTTTTTGCTACTGATATTAGGGGAAAACCACAGCCAAATGATAGGTCTTATACAGTATCTTGTTATGTATTTGGGAAATGTTTCTGCTGGACTGGGAAATGATGTTTTTACATAGGCTTCCAGAAATAGTCACCTGGAGGAAGCGAATGTGAAGCACCTGAAAGAAAATCAGTGCAGATTCAGAGCTGGAATTTATATTCAGATGTTAATTGGTTTATCTTTATTTACTCTGTCACAAAACAATCTGGCTGACAAACTTGGTCCTGGCTTGCAGATCACTCTTAAACCTTCAAGTCCCACCCTAACCAGTTTGGCTCAGTGGCTAGAGCGTCAGCCTGCGAATTGAAGGGTCCCAGGTTCGATTCCAGTCAAGGGCATGTACCTTGGTTGCGGGCACATCCCCACTGGGGGGGGAGGGAGGGGGAGGAGGCAGCTGATGGATATTTCTCTCCCATTGATGTTTCTAACTCTCTATCCCTCTCCCCTCCACTCTATAAAAAAATCAATAAAGTGTATTTAAAAAAAACAACAAAAAAACTTCAAGACATATGACTTTATCCATTATCTCATCCTGAGTAGTACTACCCTAACTTTTCTTTTTGGAGACTTGCTTTCTTTTTATTTCTATTCAGGTTTTCACAATTTCCTGCTCATCTTCATTCTCTAGTTTACAATTGGGCAATCAGATAACTCTTTTTAACACACATTTCTTGAACTAACAATTCATTCAAGACACACATTTATTGAGCCCCTGTATATCAACCACTGTGCTAGGTGCTAGGATACAATGCAGGGGGTAGCGGGGAGATGAAAACTCATCCCTGTTCTCCAAGAGAGCACTTGGAGGGAATGACAGGAAATAAGCGACATGAGTAACAATCCAAAATATGTCTCAGTGATGGAGTAACATTCCTAGACCCATACTTTTCAGGATCAGCCAGTCCAGCCCATCCTCTGGATTGCTCTGATACCTCTCTAGAGCTTAAAGCTCTTCCTCATTCCGTTGTTAACTGGCTTAATCCAGTCATTGCAACTCCCTGAATCGCTTTCTTCACTTTTAAGTGGAGTCGTATCTGCCAACTTTACAAGATTATCAGGAGGATCAAATGAGATCTTGATTTTCCACCAAGATTGAAATGATGCTTTATGAAAGTCAGTGTAAGGCCAGCTATACTTCATATAAACACCGATCCCAAATCTCCATTTCCTACTTTAACCATTTTCTAATTTTAGGTGACCCCAAGCCCAGGCTATATTTTTAGAGATTGACTATACTTTTCACTCCGTGTAGAACCCTGTAGAATACTTTTGAGGACTTAAAACTAGAACCCAGAGCCCAGGCAATCCTGATAGTAGATCCACCAAGTTGCTAAAGGGCTTGGGTACCAGCGTAATTCATCTTTTCTATTCCGTTGGGTTTATTCCGTTTCTTCCGCCCCACCCTGGAATAGTACATTTAACAAGGGCGCCCTCTAGTGGGTCACAGGAAATAACTACTAAAAGGTGCTTTTAGCTCTGTGGTATTTTTACTCTGTAGGTACCACCCTTCAGCAGATACTGAGTGAACAGCATAGGTTGGCAGCTTGGGAGAGATCATCGAGAAGGATAACTTTCAACAAACTTACACATGGCCCTGGTTCAAACCAAACCAAACCAAACCAAACCAAACCAGGGACTCGGGCTCCCGTCTTTCCTTATTCCCTTCTCTCAGGAGGCATACGGCCTGGCCTGTTCTCAAACATTCTACAGGCTGTTGGAAATCTAAAAGTTCCAACAACCTACAGAACATTCAATTGCCTGCAAAGTCTTCAAAACAACTGATACATAAACGAGAAATATACTCTTTACTAGGGGCCCGGTGCACAAACATTTGTGCACTTAGCGGGGGGTTCCCTCAGCCAGGCCTGTGCCCTCTTGCAGTCTGGGGCACCTGGGGGGTGAGATTCATTTGCTGGCATGCCTGGCCAGCCTGGGTGAGGGGCTGAAGGCCATTTTCACGCTGCCCACAGCCCCTTCAGGGTTCGTGCACTGGGGGGTGGAAGGGCTGGTGAGTGCAGGCCTGGACGTTTCCCACCAGAGGGCCCACGATTGCACATGCCTGGTGGGCCCACACCGCTGAGGAGACACACCTGGCGCAGAGCTGGGTGGCAAGCCAGGATCCCTCGGTGGGGCCCTGCTGCTGAGCAAACACACCCGGAGTGGAGCCGGGCAGTGGACTGGCTTCGGATTCTCCACACTGTGCAGCAGACGCTCCCACACGCCCTGTGGAGTCCCCCGGGGGGCAGATGAAGGCAGCGGACCCTGGACGGGTGCTCCCACACACTCCCAAGGAGGTCCCTGGGGCAGAGCCAGGCAGTGGACCCAGGACAGGCGCTCCTGGATGCCCCGAGGAGGCCCCAGGCCAAATCCCCCCCCCCCCAATTGAGCTGACACGCCCGGCACAGCTGTGCCGGCCGCAGAGGCTCCCAGTGCAGAGCTGCCCTGCCAGTCTCCATCTTGGCTGGGTTAATTTGCATACAGCCGCTCTGATTGGCTGGTGGGCGTGGCTTTGCTTCCCAAAGAAACAGTCAATTTCAATATTACGCTTTCGTTAGTTTAGATAATTGAAACACTGTTGCTTTAAGCTGAGGCCTAGGCATGTAACGAAGCCTCCTGTTTGTTTCAGCTCCGTGGCTTCTATAACTGAAACATTGTTACCGTGAGCAGAGGCTCAGCCAGCCTAGGCAGGCAGTTGCAACAGAAGCCTCTGGTTTGCTCTAGCTCCATGGCTGCCGGCCTCCATCTTGGCTGGGCTAATTTGCATACAGCCGCTCTGATTGGCTGGTGGGCATGGCCATGAGCAGAGGCTCAGCCAGCCTAGGCAGGCAGTTGCAACAGAAGCCTCTGGTTTGCTCTAGCTCCATGGCTGCTGGCCTCCATCTTGGCTGGGTTAATTTGCATACAGCCGCTCTGGTTGTCTGGGAAGCGTGGCTTGGCTGGTGGGCGTGGCTTGGGTGTATCAGGTATCAGTCAATTTGCATATTACTCTTTTATTATATTATATATATATATTTTTTTAATTTCGGTTGGTTAGAGCATCCTCCTTGGCAGAAAGTGCCTGGCCTGGCTGGCCCCTCCCCCGTGGGGGTGCAGGCCTGGTCAGATGGATCCAAGCCCTCCAGGCTCCTGCCATTTCTGCCCTGACCCACCAGGGAAGACCTGGCTACTTGCTGGTGACATTAAAACTTCACGGAACAGCTCTAGCCAGCTTGGCTCGGTGCAGAGAGCATTGGCCTGTGGACTGAAGCGTCCTGAGATCGATCCCCGGTCAGGGCACGTGCGAGAACATGAAGCCGCCAGTGAGCGCACAGAGACCCAGAACAGCAAATGGGTGTTTCTAAGCCAATTTAAAAAGTTAAAAATAATAATAATAGTTTCAAATGTGAGTACCCCTACTCATGGGAACAACTTTTTGTTTGTTTGTTTATAATGTATTTTATTGATTTGTTACAGAGAGGAAGGGAGAGGGATAGAGAGTCAGAAACATTGATGAGAGAGAAACATCGATCAGCTGCCTCCTGCCCACCCCCCACTGGGGATAAGCCCACAACCAAGGTTCATGCCCTTGACCAGGATCGAACCTGGGACCCTTCAGTTGGCAGGCAGACGCTCTATCCACTGAGCCAAACCAGTCAGGGCTAAAAATATATTTTATTGATTTTTTTTACAGAGAGGAAGAGAGAGGGACAGAGAGTTAGAAACATTGATGAAAGAGAAACATTGATCAGCTGCCTCCTAAACACCTCTTACTGGGGATGTGCCCACAACCGAGGTTCATGCCCTTGACCGGAATCAAACCCGGGACTCCTCAGTCCGCAGGCCGACGCTCTATCCACTGAGCCAAGCTGGCTGGAGCTGGTCTGTGAGGTTTTAATATCACCCAAGTAGCCCAGTCTTCCCTGTGGATCAGGGCAGAAACGGTGGGAGCCTAGAGGGCTAGGATCCATCCGAGGGGCCCTGCACCCCCACGGGGGAGGGGCCAGCCAGGCTGGGTGCTTCCTGCCAGGGTCTGAGGTCAGAGACGTGAGGACACAGCTGCTCGGGACGTTTCCCAACCCCTGTGCACAGGCCCCAGCGAAGGCGTGACTGTGGCCGTGGGACTGGGGGCCTTGGGCTGTGGGAGGAGCCAGCAGCTGTAGAGCCACAGCCTCCTCAGGGGTGCTCTATGACTTTACTTCTTTGGGCCTATTTTTTGTTTTTAGTATATTTTTTATAGATTTTTTAGAGAGAGGAAGGGAGAGAGAGAGATAGGAACATCAATGATGAGAATTGCTGATCAGCTGCCTGCTGCATGCCCCCTCCTGGGGATTGAGCCGGTAACCCCAGGCCTGTGCCCTGGACCAGAATCAAACCCAGGATCTTTCAGTCCACAGGCCGATGCTCTATCCACTGACCCACACCTGCTAGGACCTTTGGGCCTCTTTCAAACCAGAGGAGTGGCCTGGTGGGTTAGCCAGCGTCTTCCCTCCTGATGAGGGCGTAACAGTTTGAACGTGGGGCCACATCCCCAGAGTTTGGAAATCACCACTTTCCTCTTGTGCTATGAGGTCACACAAACAAACAAACAACAAACCCCAAAGAAAGCAGAGCTGAGGGATTCCTGTAGCCATCCCTCGACTTTCCTGTTCACAGTGACTTTTTTTGTTGTTGTTGTTTTTAATATATTTTGTTGTTTTTTTTTCGGAGAGGAAGGGCGAGGGAGAGAGAGTCAGAAACACTGACGATGAGAGAGAAACATCGATCAGCTGCCTCCTGCACACCCCCCACTGGGGATGTGCCCGCAACCAAGGTACATGCCCTTGACCGGAATCGAACCTAGGACCCTTCAGTCTGCAGGCTGACGCTCTATCCACTGAGCCACACTGGTGAGGGCCACAGAGACTTTTTAAAAATTCAGATATGCTCACTCATATTAATTAACAAAATAAGCTGGTGAACAGAGTGGGCCCAGGGACATGGAACAGAGTGTGGATCTGAGGGAAGGTGGGGGAGGGTGGGTGGGTGGGAGGTAACCAACCAAGGACTTTGTGTGCTTACAGTATACGCTTGGCCCATGGACACGGACAGTGGGGCGGTGAGGGCCTGGGGGGTAGGGGTGGGGCTGAGGGGTTGGAGGGGGTCCTTGGAGGGAAAAAGAGGACATATGTAATACTTTCAACAATAAAGATTTAAAAATAAATAAAAGCACGCACACACACATACACAAATTCGGATACAATTTACATGCCATAAGGTCACCCCTATAAAATGTACATTTCATAAGATTGGCCTTTTTTTTGTTGTTGCAAAGTGGCAGCCCCATCACAGCTAATTCCAGACTTTTTCTTTTTACTTGTTTGTTTGTTTTTTAATTTTTATGCTTTGGTTTTTTTTGTTTTAAATATTTTATTGATTTTTTTACAGAGAGGAAGGGAGAGGGATAGAGAGTTTGATCAGCTGCCTCCTGCACCAACCGGGGATGTGCCTGCAACCAAGGTCTATGCCCTTGGCCAGAATCCAACCTGGAACCTTTGAGTCCACAGGTGGACACTCTATCCAGTGAGCCAAATCAGCTAGGGCTAATTTTTATGTTTTTATTGATTTCAGAGAGGAAGGGAGAGGGAGAAAGAGATCAAAACATCCATGATGAGACAGAATCATCCATCGGCTGCCTCCTGCATGCCCCACACTGGGGACAGAGCCTCTCACCTGGGCCTGGGCCCCCACCCGGAGTCGAACCGTGACCACCTGGTTCCTAGGTCGATGCTCAACCACTGAGCTGCACCTGTCGGGGCTCCACGCTCTTACTACCCTTCAGAAAGAACGGCTTCCTCGCCCCGGCTGGTTTGGCTTCGGGGCTAGAGCATCAGGCTTGGATCTAGCAGGGCCAGGGTTTGATTCCTGGGGCGGGAGAGTGGAATGAAGGGAGAGTGAAGGGAGATTTCTCACAAAATCAATTTATAAAAAATAAAGTGAATGCATTGCTACTTCAATTATAGGATCATCCAAAGCATTCATTCTATTGTCAATAATTCAACATCTTACAAATCCCCCTCCATGGCAGGACCGAATGAGGAAGCTGGTGTGGATGCACTTGAATCTGTCACTAGAAGGAACATGCAAAGGGAAGATTCCAACCCAGCAAAAGACTGGCGAAGCTTATTCTTCTGACGGCGGGGTTACCTTTACCAACTATATTCTTCAAAGTTGTACTTGTGCTGCAGAGGACGTGGGAATGGGAGCCAAAACAGACAATCTGGGGTCAAGGAGCTTTTTGTTGTTTTTGCTTTATTGATTTTAGAGAGAGAGAGAGAAACATTGATGACAGAGGGAGATATTGATCGGCTACCTCCTGCATGCCCCCTACTGGACAGCCTGGACAGGTGCCCTGACCAGGAATCGAACCAGGGACCTCTTGGTTCATGGGTCAATTCTCAACCACTGAGCCATACAGCCAAGCTATAAAGGCAATTTCTTGAGGCATTGTGCTTTGTGAATTGATGGTTAAGTAGAAAAGGAAAGATTCTTCGTATTATTCCAGGATGGGAGTCCACTTGGAATACTGTGTACTTTTAAAAACCCAAAACCACCCAAGTGCTGGGATCTGCAGGCAGCCCAAGGGGCTAGCAGCACAGTTCACCTCTCCCAGGTTTGGCCTTCGAACAGGAGGAAGCAGGTCTGTGGCCGGAGGCAGCCAAATGTAGGTCCATGATGAGTTTCGGAGCCACACGCGGAACTACAAGTCAGATTCTTCACTTCCAAGAGCTGCTCTGTCAGGTCCACAGTCCCGCCCTTCAGATGCTTCTGCCTAGCCCTCCTGTTCTAAAAGTCTCTGACGCGTTTCCATCACAATTTCTTCCATTATTTCTGGCTTTAAGATGTCTTTAATCTGAAAAAGAAAGGAAAAAATATTTATTCTGAAAAGAAACCAACCACAGCAGACCATCAAATCAGGCCAAATGCAGAAAGCAAGCATGGTTAACATAAGCCTTCAATCTTTTCTATGTTTCATTTATCAGAAGCTAAGTATTACAGGATATGATCTGCTAGAAGATTCTGTGGGATACAGCTGACAAGATAAAATAGGTTTCCAGCACTCACTAGAGACAGAGCTGAAATTGGAATGGGCAAGATCAAGTCCAGCGGGTTGCTGTCATACCTTCATGTCCCCAATCCTTATAGTGACACTAGACACTGAGACTATTACAAGTATCTTGGGGAAAAAGCATCCAGACGCTCATTAAGGCTGTCCACACGATAGCGTCATACTGGTGGACATAGTAAAGGCATCTGGAGGATGTGCCTGCCTTCACTGAGTAAACACTGCAGCAAATGGATAAATATGCAACATCTGCTCCCAGTCAATGAGGAAAAGGGAGCCCTGGGAGGAGTACCTGATGTGGAAGGGATGCCTCATAGCAATAGAGGATGCTGGTATCATACAGCATCATCCTCTGAGTTACCAGCGAGACGATACAGTTCCGAAGCCGGGAGATCACCTCTCGATCGGTGAGGGAGACGGGCTGCCGGGGGATGCAAAGGGAAAGGGAGGGAAATAGAAACAGGACCAAAATAAGTGAACGGTCACAGCAAACCAAGGAATCACTTGTAACTCAGTTATCACTCTGGGACTCCAAACCAATCCAATGGCTACCTCCAAGCAGGATTCACAAAAAATGGCTTCTTGCCCTGCCCAGTGTGGCTCAGTTGGTTTGCATATCACCCTATACACCTAAAGGTCACTGGTTCTATTCCTGCTAAGGGTGAGAACAGGAAGAACCGATCGATGTCTTTCTCTCTCTCCTTTTCCCTCCTCCGTCCCCCTCCCCTCCCTAGAAACTTTTTTTTTAAGCATATCCTCGGGCAAGGATTTAAAAAAAGGATGCCTCTTCATTCAGCGACTACCCTACAACTTTGCCATCTGTTTCGGACTTCATCTCTTCAGAAAGAGGGCAACACAATGTTCACGAAACACTTCAGACGACAGCAATAATACAGTTAAAAACAGCAAGCCCCACCCACGGCAGCAGCAGAAGGGGGACTGAGTACCACTCCATCCCGACAGCGACAGCGGTGTTTACGTACCTCCAGGTTTGCAATGAAGCCCCCCACATCCTCTTCTTTGTGCTCAGGGGTAGGGTAGATCCAGATGAAGCCATTGTTGCCCAGAATCACGGAGGCACCACAAGGCAAGTCATGGAAGTGGGTCTTCTGCCGCTTCACCAGGGAAGGCGAGACCTGGACCAAAACCCCCTGGCCTAGCTGGAGAAGCACATCGCAAAGTCAGGCACTGGGACCATGAGTGAGGGGAAGGAAAGGCAGCTCACAGAATGCGTGACCTAGTTATCGTGGAGTCAGAGTCCTTCTTGTCAGCAGCTTGTTGCTGGTACGTACACAGTAATTAGTCACAGAGAACACTTTCAAGGTGCACAGGTTGCTGACATATCCCAAGAGAAGGTGACTTTCAATATCCTTCGCTACCATTTTCCTTTGCGGTCATCACCACCACATTCTAAGCCAGGGCTGGTGCACTGTTGAGAGAAGCTGGAGCCAGTGAGGACCTGGCTTGAGTCTCTTGTAGGCCAAGGAGCCCTGTTCCGCTGCACCTTGACCCCGACCACCTATCTTGCCCACAAGATGTGCAACACTGGGCTAGGGGGCCGACCAGGGGCGCACATCCACCCCTGGTTCTGACGTGACACCCGGCCTCCTACTTCAAGGCCATGAACGTGGTTGGCTGTAGCCACTCCACTAAGGGAAGGAAACGAAAAGGTTCATTCTGATAAAGCCGAGACACTAACAAGTCATAACTTGTTTTGGGAAGCTGTCGTTTAAAAAATAGCCTCAATAATGTAACCTCATAGAAGCAAAGCAGTAAAACTTCATTTAGAGGCTCAAGTGAACAATCCTTCCAGCGATAATATCCCTTTTATTGATTACACATTTGTCTGAGTTAGACTGTCCTGTTCATCAGTCCGGCTGCCTCTCAGCCCTGGCTCCAGGGCAGAGCTGCAGCTCCCACTGGGAAGGAGCAGACAGCAGGGCCTCGGGGTCCTCAGTCACAGGGACTCCTGCCAGAACAATCTCTTCGGTAAAAAAAAAAGGGTAAGAGTCGTCATCCGCTACAACACTACTGGCCCGTGACTGCGAGGCAGTCATTAGTGGGATGCCAGCCTGGGGCCCCACCTCTGGGGTTCTTTACGTCAGAATTCCAGAGAGCGCCGAGGATTCAGAAACAGACCCTGAAGTCTCGGTCGGCAAACAGGAACGGCGAGGGCCCAAGTTACCTTTCCGTATTTCAGACTCCTCGTGTGCAGGGACACAGCCCCGTCAGAGAACACGGCCTGCACCTCAGCCTGGCCAGGTGATGAAGGAACACACTTCATGGCATCTGCACCCGGGTCCCGGCCCCCCTCTCCATCCTTTCCTCCCACCCAACAGTCCCGCTTGGCAGCCTTGGACCGGGAGGACACCGCTGTGACCTAACCTCTCCCTCTTACTTGTCATGAGTATCTTGATATGAACAACCTTTCCGACTCCCTAGGATAAACGTTAATGTCATTAGGAAAACCTGAGTCTAGCTTAAAGAACGGCCACCGTTAGTTAGAAGACCCAAAGCAATGACTTAGCAGCTCAGACGTGACCAAGAGCTGGAGAGTCCGCCTGCACGAAGGACCTGGAGCAGGGCCGCGGCAGAGCCCTGGACACTCGCTCCGGGACTCATGGGTGTGTCTAAGCCCCACTTCCCAGCGCCACATGAGCATAGAGGCTGGAGTGCACCGTGCAGGATACACTGATGAGGTCCCCTTCCTGCAGGAAGCCTCGCATGGCCAGCTCATCCTCTGCAGATCTTCTCCTCTGAAACACACACAGGCATGACGTCACTTAAGTCAGCTCCCAGAAGGGGCTCGCTGCTTTCTTTTCCTCACTCACTTCGAGGTCTCGGAATGCAGCCACAGTACCCAAACACTAGTGTAGGTAACCTGTGGCCCTCAAGGAGATGAGAGCGACAACCATTTACAACCTCCCCACGGCTCCTCTTCCCCCTCCTCTGGAAAGTATTCAGGCTCAGGACGTGATATTCAGAGCCCTCTGAATACAGCCCAGCCTCCTTCCCAATGACCTGCCGGGACAGTCCTGCCTGCGCCAGCAGGACCAGGCCGCCTCCAGCCTGTCTTTGCTCACAAGTTCCCCTTCCTCTCAGATACCCTGAGTTCATCCTTGAAATTCTATCCATCCTTCAAGGACCAACTCCAGTGCCCACCTTTCCTGTGAGTTTCTCTCACTGAAATTAACCCTCTTTCTGCGCAATCCCACACTTGCTTGTGCTTCGACCGCCAGGGATTTGGATGTTCTCTCACATCCCTGGTAGCCTGTAAGCTTCCAGGAACTCAGCCATGCCTCCTCTGTCCTGCACTCTGCACAGAACCCAGCACAGGGAGAAGGAAAAGGGAAACCATGGCATTTACCAAAGGCTGCAGGTGCCTGGAGTAACCCAATGCCACCCAATTCCTGGAATCGAATCCAAATGCAAAACACACTTTTCAAGGAACACTTCTGTGCAAAGCTGACGCACCCAGAAGGAGAGCTGTCAGCACCGAGCCTGGGAGCTTCTTTTTCCAACTCCCTTTTGGGGTTCCTCCCCATGGACACTCTGGATCTTCTACACCCCAACTGCTGCCATGTGGGGAGGCCAGGGCCAAGACAAAAGCCCACGTGTACATCGGCAGCACACTTCACAGCAGACCCACAGGAGTAACCGGGGCAACCGAGGTAAGCGGAGTCCTCTGGGGAGCAGAAGACCCAGAGCTCCCGGCAGCAAAGTGCACAGGCCCAGCTGCAGCCCTCACCAGCTCTCCGCCTGGAAGGTTCATGGATGACAGAAGCAAGACTGAATCCAGTCGAGAGTTCGTCTCCACCTTCCACCTCTTCTGTTGAACCTGGAAACAGAAAGGAAGTCTACACCTGGACACAAACTCCAGGGACCCAAGACTTCACGACCTGAGTGACCAATACTCCCCAAACAACAAGCCAACTGGTTACACCTCGGGTCACAAGCAAGAGCCAGACGCAGTGACTGCTCTGTTCACGTAAGTGCGCACAGAATGCCCATCCCGTAAAAACCAAGACGACATCCACTTACCTCTGTGATCCTGCCCACTACGATGTCGCCTACTTCACCGTTGTACCTGAAAGGTAAAACAGACGGTGCTCCACCAGTGTCCGCTGCTACAAAACCAAGCACTACTTGAGGTTCCAGTGGAACAGGCTGAGGAGGTTCCACATGTAGTGACTTCGAACAACGGTGCTGCTGGGACTTACTCTCAAGCCTGATCACTCCCAACGCTCCGAGTGCACGGTCACTGTTAACTATCCTCAAGCAGACATTTACTACGAGCAGCTCACGAAGCCTGAACCTGTACTGTGTTAACTACTCGACAATGACAATGGATGTTTTATCATGGAATATTTCCTGGTAGGCTACAGAACACAACGGGTTCTGCATCAGCCAAGGGAAGAGAGAGGGGAGTGAGATCGCACACCACCCAAACCCGTCTACCCGCTGTCTCCCCCACCCACTGGCTGCTCGTCCCGGCCCCTTTCCTAGCTCTTCACCCCAATGTCAGTGACATGCTGAAGGCTCAGTCCCTGGACCCCTTCTCTTTTCAGCCCACACTCGCCTCTCTGTGAGCTCACCCAACCAAAAGGCACAGGAATGTCCCATTCCCCTGAATTCCAGACTCCAGGCAACTGCTGGCTCCCCAACACCTCTGCTAGGCATGACTAAGAGGCATTTCAAATGTGACAAACTTAAAACAAAGCTTCCCCGCAGCCCTTCCTCCATCACAAACTTATCCTCTCCCAGTGTCACCATTTCAGTAAATGACAACTCATCCTCCAGCTGCTCAAGCCAAAAAACCTTAGAATCTTAGAGCAGTTCTTGAAAGATAGATATATCTCCCTCAGACAAATCCAGCAAATTCTGGCTCTACCTTCAAAATATACCCAGAAAATAAAGGGCATCCCACTTGGAAAGGAAGAAGTAAAACTATCTTTACTGCCCTGGCCCGTTTGGCTCAATGGATAGAGCATCAGCCTGCAGACTGAAGGGCACCAGGTTAGATTCTGGTCAAGGGCACATGCCCAGGTTGCGGTCTGGATCCCCAGTGGGGGGGCGTGCAGAAGGCAGCTGATCCATGATTCTCTCTTGTCATTGATGTTTCTCTCTCTCTCCCTCTTCCTTCCTCTCTGAAAGCAATAAAAATATATTTAAAAAAACAAACAATCTTTACTCACAGACATGGTCCCATATTAAAAAAACAAACAAAAACACTGAAAAATAAAATATCCAACACCCTTTCATGATAAAAACACCCAGGACACAAAATGTAGAATTAATCACTCTCCCACTCCTACTGCTACCCCCTTAGTCCAAGCCACCATCACTTCAGCTGGTAAGCCCCCTCATCTGTCTCTGTAAGCCCGTCCCTGTCCCCCTTCAATCTCCTCACAGCAGCCGAAGTGATTTCATCAAAACAGAAGTCAGATCATGTCCTTCTTCCGCTCCACCCCTTCCAGGGGCTTCCTGGATTACACAAGGGGAAGCCAAAACGCTCACTTATCAGGGCTGCAGGGCAGGCCGATCACCAGCTCAGCTCCCACCCGCCCTTGCTCACTGTTCCAAGCCCAGCGGTCTCCCTTCTGCGGCTAGCCTACACGGAGCCCTGTGCTAAGTACCTTACGTGCACCTTTTCAACGGACTCTAATAGAAACCGTAGGAGCACCCCTCCTGTTTTGGCTCAGTGGACAGAGCGTCAGCCGGAGGCTGAAGGATTTGATTCCAGTCAAGGGCACAAGCCTGAGTTGCAGGCTCCATCCCCAGTAGGGGGCGTGCAGGAGGCAACCAATCAATGACTCTCTCATCATTGATATTTCTCTCCCTTTCCCTTCCTCTCCGAAATCAACAAAAATACATTTTTTAAAAAACACACAAAAAACCGTAGGCGCCAGGTTGTGATGCTACCCTCCTTCGACAGAGGAGGTAACAAGGGTGTGCAAACGCCAGGCGAAGTGGGGGAATCTTTGAAGCCCACACTTTCCTAGTCCCCTATGCATGCTCCACATCGCAGGCCCCCAAGAATGGCAGGGGGGAGGGGGGGCATGGCAGAAATAGGCCTGGTTGTGCAAGGTGGATGCCACCAGAAAGAGAATACACACCTTTTGTTCTCACCTGGTTTTCAAAGCTTTCACACAGATCAGCTTGTTTACCCTTTCCACAGAACCAGCCACAGATGCAATAAGCTTCTCTTCCCCCATGTAAGTCCCATGGCCCCTGTTGCAAGAGGAAGACACCAAGGATTACGGGGGTCACACTTGAGATGCTCTCCCCTGGAGAACAATGTATTCCTCCAACTAACAGGCTCCTCCCCGCCCCGAGCCTGGCTTTGGTGCCACTGCTCTCTGCCCAGCACAGTCCTACTCTAGAGAGCTTCGCGGACAGCCCCCTCACCTCACTGAGGTCCACACAAATGTCACTTTTCCCATCAGGCCTACGCTGACGGCCCCATTTAAAATCATCGCCTAGCCCTAACCGGTTTGGCTCAATGGATAGAGCGTCAGCCTGCGGACTGAAAGGTCCCAGGTTCCATTCCGGTCAAGGGCATGTACCTTGGTTGCGGGCACATCCCCAGTGGTGGGTGTGCAGGAGGCAGCTGATCGATGTTTCTCTCTCATCAATGTTTCTAGCACTCTATCTCTCTCTCTTCCTCTCTGTAAAAAAATCAATAAAATATATTTAAAAAAAAATCATCGCCTACCCAATGGTTACCACTCCCAATCATATTCCACTTCGTCTGCTCAACTTTTAATTTTTCCCCCACTGGATTCATCACCAAACATCCTGAATAACTTGTTTGGTGTGCTTAGTGTTTACCACCTGTCTCCCCCGCTTAGAATATAGACTCCACCGGATTTCTCAGGATCCAGGAAGCTCACACTAAGAGGTGAACGGGCGATTCTGTAAACGCTGTGCCCTTCTTAGATGCGCGTGTGCACCTCTCCTCCCCAGAAAAGAAAGAGGAAGACACCACGAGCGTTTATGCTGGTGGTATCACGGCGGGCTTTCCTTCTCTACACAGGATCTTATTTAGTCCTCGCTACCCTATCAAATAGTGACTGCTATTAGCACTATTTTCCCGATGAGGAAACTGACCCTGGAGAGGAAGTACAGTTGGTGGGATGGCAGGACTGGAACCCGCGCTGTCGGACCCAAGGTCCTGCCCTCTTAACTACCGACACATTGCACTGCGCTCGGCTTCGAAGGTGTACCCGTGGGTGCGTGTAGCCCAATACACGTGGGTGCCCTCGGCCCGAACAATTAGATTCCAAAACGGTGCGCCTGGCTCGGAGATGGCGCAGGCGGAGCAGGAGGAGGCCCGATCGAGAGCCCGCTGCTCCGCACCCTCCCGGGAGGAAGGCTCAGCGCCCGGGGGCTCAGGCCGAGGACCCGAGAACCGTGGCCAGCAGAGGGCGGGAGAGAGGGCGTCGAGGGTCTGGGACTAACGCACACGGGGACACAGGCTGCAGGGAGCAGCGGCCTCGGAACGCGGGGTGCTCATGGATGCGCTCTCTGTCCCGCGGGCGCTTCATCACCGGGACAGAGGCCCGGGTCCCGGCCAGCGGGCCACGTGCAGAGCCCAGCCGCCGCCCTTCGGGGCCCCGAGCCCCCAGGTCCCCACGCACCGCATGAAGCCCGTGTCCGTGGTGATGGTGTCCCCCGGCACCACCAGGTGTTTCTTAGTCTCGCGGCCCAGACTCTCGCTAAGAGGCTTGCGAGCGACCGGGAGCCTCATCTCCATCGCCATCTTGGCGCCAATGCATTGCGCAGGCGCGGCCCGCCCGGAACCGGGAGATCCCGCTCGGCAATTCCCGGCGACGCTCGGGGAAGGGGCGGGACCTCGGAGCAGCAGCCAATAGGAACTCGTGCTCTGGCGGCCATGATCACTATTGGCAACAGTTAGGCTCCCTTAACGATTGCAGCGGTTCTCAACCTGTGGGTCGCGACCCTTTTGCCGTTGTTAAAATCTGGTCGCCTTACCTTTGGCAGTGGAACGACCCTCCCACAGGGATCGCCTAACTACATCCTGCATATCAGATATTTACATTACGATTCATAACAGTAGCAACATTACAGTTATGAAGCAGCAACGAAAATAATTTCATGATTGGGGGTCACCACAACATGAGGAACCGTATGAAAGGGTCGCGGCATGTCAAACTACAGCTGGAAGGCTCGGGAGGGTGGGGAGAGTTAAGAGATCAACTGAAGGACTTGTATGCATGCATATAAGCACAATCAATGGACACAAGACACTAGGGGGAAGGGGAGGAGGGGGAATGCCAAGGGGGAAAATGGAGACTTATTTAACATTCTTTGTAATACTTTAAGCACTAAAACAAAATTTTTTTAAAAAGCGTCGCGGCATTAGGAAGGTTGAGAACCAGTGACCTAAGCAAAGCTCATGATGACTGCAAGTGTGAGAAGGGTCCACCTGTTGGGTCCAGCCTCGACCATAAGAGGGCGGTAGTGTCCTGTGAGCCAGCGAGGGAGGTAGGCCTGGGGTTCCAGTTGACCAAGGAAGGGGAATAGTCTTCATATTATTCAGTTTCATCCTCAGAGGGATAGACATACCCTTAACCCGCCCCCCGCCCCATTCTCACAGCACTCGCATTTGCAGAGCCTGTCACCAATTACGGATACTGTTTAGTCTGTTTGGGCGGCTATAACAAAATACCCTAGGCTGAGTGGCTTATCAACAACAGAAATTTACATACTTCTCACAGTTTGGGAGTTTGAGAAGTCCAAGATCAAGACATTAGCAGATTTGGCGTCTGGTGAGGGTTTGCTTCCTGGTTCATAGGAGTGCGGGAATGCTCTGGGACCTCGTTATAGACACGAATTGAACACATGAGGGCTCTCTCCATCTTTTCCCCTTGCTCCTCCGCCTCCTAACTGACCTCCCTGCTTCCCCGTGCGGCCCTGCGTGCTGTGCCCTGCCTCCAGATTCTAGGGAATTGTGAATATAGCAAATTTTTCATGACCAGATTCCTGCCGGCTCATCCTTGTACCTCCAGCAGGGGGCAATGTCTGCAGCTGACTTATCAGATGCATTTAGTCTGCAACTACAGCCACCAGGTGGGTTCTGGAGACCGGGTTGCTGGTCCCTGGGATCTGTAGCGGGGCCAGGAGAGTGCTTAATGCCATGGTCACCCAGAGGGAATGGGTGTCGGGACAGATAGCTTTGGTTAGATGCCCCGGTGGGGGCTGCAGTGGGAGGATGGTAATGCCAGGGGCCACCAGAGACATCAGAAAGCTAGTGGTCAGGTATCAGAGCAAAGGCAAGGTTTGTCATAGGAGCGGGAGGAGGAGAACCAAGGGTGACTTCCCCTACTGCCCCCTCCCCAAGGAAACCCCAGATGGGATATGCAAATGAACACATTAAATGTACATTTCTGCCCATGCCTCCACCTGCTTAGGGTGCAGTTCCCCAAAGTTTGGGGATCTTTGGGGGTACACACCTGTGTGAGCAAGTGTGCACTCAGTGTCTACAGCTGTGTGTGTTGATGTGCGCATGCATCTGACTAGATGAGGATGCTAGTAGCCTGAAAGGGTGGCACCCTCATCGCTGGCGTGTACTGGGACACAGGTGTGAACTCACAGTGCTGGTGTCATACCCCCCCCCCGAGGGAGGAGCCAGGGCCTGGCCCTGCGTTGATGGCCCCTCTGCTCTTTCTTCCTCCTGAAGGAAGCTCTGAAGTGGGTGTCTGAGCATTTGGGAATTCTGTGCATTGGGAGGGCACTTGGTGCCCATCTTGGCCTCCCCCCACTGGCTGCTTGAATTCCTTCAAGTTGTCCATGAAAATGGGGGGGGGGGTAAGTAAAAACGTTGGGACAGTGACAAAGTGGGACCCTATATTTGAAAGTCAGCTGGAAAGGAGTCAGCCCAGCCCCTTCTGAGGTGTCCTAGAACCTGGAGGCAGGTTGCTTTGCACTGTGGCCATCTCTTTGGGAGGTGACACCCCGTTTGCGACAAAGATTTTCCCTTATAGATGGCACAATGGACAGCTCCTCCCACCCCCCTCTCCAGCTTCCAGCACTTTCCATGTTTCCTTTTCATGTAGACAAAACTGTCAGCCCATTCAGATGCTAAGGGATAAATGCTCCAAGTAATTTTTATTTTAGAATACAAGAGAGGTACAAATGTATTTACAGTTATACCTATACAATCAAATAATATATACCACAGTTTTGTAAATATCATTTTAGGTAAATATTTACAAAGTTAAAGTGACCATTTTCTGGAAGTAGAACACAGCTTCTTGAAAACTCTATACATTTTATACTTTTCATTAATATTTTTATAGTTTCTTTATCTTACAAAACGCCCCAGGGAAATACTGGTAAATGCCTGGAAGGGGGGAGAGTCGACACCAGAGGGCGCTCAGGGCTGAGCTGGGGAAACTTGGGGAAGAGCTGGGGAGAGTGTGGGCAGCAGGGTGGACCCCCCCCCTTCCCCGCACACCCACTCCGCACAGCCAGCCAGTCTGTCTCTCCTCCTGCTGGAGTGTGGCGCGGGCAGGCAGGAAGACTTCCCTTCCCCAAGCATGATGTCAGAGCCGAAGGGGAGGAGGCCTCGGTCCAATTCTCTCATTTTATAAATGGAGGAAGGGGAAACTGAGGCCCAACGAGGGGCAGTGTGTCTCCCCGGGCCCCACAGTGGGTTTCCGTTTGCCTGCACCCTCCACATTGCAAAGTACTCGCGCCTCATCCATCCTCAGGGAGCCGCGTGGGGTTGGAGAAGGAAGGTGACCTAAAAGTGACCCACCCTCCCCCACCCCACCCCCCGTAAGGGCAGTGCGGGCCTCTGTGGCCTCTCCGGGCTGCCACAACTCTCAAGGGGCTGCGGACACTGCAGGACCACGGTCCCAAGAGGCAGGACGGGGAGACCGACGGGCGACGCCAGGCCACGCTGGGACAGGCTCTCCTTCCATTCCCAGCGCGCCGCTCTCGGTGGGGCAGTTGGAGGTCCCTTCCCCTACTGGGGGCCCTCGGAGCCCTGCAGTTCCTTCTGCCGCCACCCACGAGGGGGATGCCAGCTTGGACGCCCCGCTCGGGCTCCATAGGAGGAGGGAGGCTGGGAAGTTAGACGGGGCTTGGGGACCACGCGCCCCAAGAAGAGGCGGCCGAGCAGCTGCAATCAATGGGTGGCCCCGGGAAAGGAACGTCCCCAGTGTCCTCATCTGAAAAACGGGCGAAACGTGTGTGCCCGGGGCTCACTACTGGCGCGCATCGACCCTGCGGGGTCCCCCGGCCGCTTCGGGCGCGGAGATTCAGTCCGAAGAGCGGGCAGAAGGCGGGGGCGCGGGCCGGCGGGCGGGGCGCTCCCAGCGCCATGGCCGGGCGCGGGGCGCTCACAGCACCTTGGCCGGGCGCGGGGCGCTCCCAGCACCTTGGCCGGGCGCGGGACGCTCCCAGCACCTTGGCCGGGCGCGGGGCGCTCACAGCACCATGGCCGGCAGGTGGTGCGCGGCGGCGGCGGCAGCGGCGAGCGCGGGCGCGTGCGGGAGCGGCGCGGGCAGGGCGGGCGAGTGCGCCTGCAGCGCGGCGCTGGGCGGCCGGTGGCGCGCGCTCTTCTGGTGGGCACGCAGGCCGGCCAGCTGCGAGTAGGCGCTCTGGCACACCTGGCACTTGTAGGGGCGCTCGCCCGTGTGCAGGCGCACGTGGTTGCGCAGCGTGGACGACTGGCTGAAGCGGCGGTTGCAGAAGCGGCACACGAACGGCTTGTCCAGCGTGTGGATGCGCATGTGCGAGCGCAGGTTGCTGCGCGAGTTGAAGCCGCGGTGGCAGATGACGCAGCGCATGCGGCCCGCGGGCCCCGCCGCCGGGTCCGCCGCGTGGAAGTCCTCTGGCCGCGGGCGCGGGGGGCAGAGAGAGCGGCCTCGTGAGAACCGCGCGGCCGAAGCCCGACACGCGCTCCCCCCCCCCACGCACGCGGCCCTCCCGGGGATCTGCCCACCTCCCACCCTCCGGTGGTTCTGGGCACCCGATGGGGAGCGCTGGCCAGGGGATGGAGGCGGGAGCCAGGGCCCTCGCTTCGGGTCAGGCAGGAGCTGGACTCCACACCGCGCTGTGAGACTCGGAGACTAAGTGACTTGCCCTCACCAAACCTCAACCTTTTCATCTGTAAAATGGGAGCCTACTACACCTGGGGGGGGGGGGGCGGGCTCTGCGGGACTAGAGGAGACGATCACCAAAAGCTGAGGCTATTGAAGGCTACTCTGCGCTGAGCACTTACCTGCCTGAGCCCGCGTGGGGAAAGTGCCTGCTCAGGGTAGCCTTCCATAAAGTGGGAGTGACTATTATAACCCCTACCCCCTCCCTCAAGAAAGACTCCTTTCATTTATTATCCCCACAAACATTCACTGATGCCTACTATGTACCAGGGAACTGCGGCTCACTTTCCTCACCTCCAACGGAGGTAATAATAGCGTCACCGCCATGAGCCTGCTGCAAGGACTAGAGAAATTGCTGTTTGTAAACAGCCGCGGAGTAAGGGCTCAGCGAGCATAGTTCCCGAGCCTCAGGTTCATCCTCTAGAAATAAGGGTAATCAGATTTCACAAGGATTTTCTGAGGACCCAAGTGGGATAAAGGATTAGCCCAACACTTGGCACAAACTAGATCAGAGACCCTCCAACACACACGGAGGCAATGCCCCACCCCCATTCCACAGGTTTACAGTGGGCACCGACTCTGTGCCAGGCTGGGCACCAGCGGCAGAGCAGGGAAAGGCGCGGAGCCTCAGGGCTGGAGGGAGCTTAGAGATCATCTTACCCAACCTCCTTCCTTTAAAGATGGGGAAACTGAGTCACGGCCATTCCCAAGATTGCACAGCAGACCTGGAACCTCATCCAGACTCCCTCCTGCAGCCTGGCCCCTTGCTTCTCCTGCCAAACCAGGCTGCCTGTGGTGGACCCCTCCCCCCCCCCCAATCATCTGCCCCTATTCTGTTCTGGCCAGAAAACAGGAGGACTGCCTCTCACTCCTGCTTGGGCCAAGGTGGTGGCTCCAGAGGCATCGGCCTCCTTGAACCAGTAGGTCCCCTGTGCTCAGTGGTGCTGGAGGTTGAGCCAGGTGCCCCCCCCACACACACACACACACGCTGGGCTCTAGGGTCCTGGTCACGCTGGGCTCATGGGGAGTACTTACCGTGCTTGTTCTTTTTCTGCTCCTCCTCCAGCCCAGGCACCCCGGGGATGCCCAGGAAGGTGTTGTGCGAGTTCCCGTACCACACCAGCAGCTCCTGGTCCGGAGGGATCATCTGCAGAGCAGGCCAGAGGAGGAGGTCAGGGAGGAAGTGGCGTGTGTGCGTGTGTGTGTGCGTGTGTGCATGTGTGTGTGTGTGTGTGTGTGTGTGTGACTCTGGGGTGGTCTGCTCCCCTCCTCCTGCCCGGGCTTCCCACCATCTGCTGGGAACAGCGCTGCCTCCCAGACTCACAAGTGCCCCCAAGCGGATGGCAACAGAACAGCAGCCTAACAGCGAGCAGAGGGGACAGTGACCCAAAGGTAGATTTTCCATTTCTTGGGGGGGCGGGCGGAGGGGAGGGGCAGTCAACCAGCCCTCAAGTCTACAGGGCTGAGCTGCATGTTCCCCCCGTGGCTCTTGGCTGCCCCCTGCCCGGTAACGCTCTCATCTGGAAACAGCACCCCCAAGGCAGCACCACTCCACATGCCATCCTCTCCCACCACAGGGCTCCGTGTGGCTCCATGCACGAAAGGACCTCCCAGGTCCGTTCCACCTAGGAAGTACTGGGCCACTGAGCCTTACACAAATTCCACTGTGCCGTGTCCTGGGCCTGTGGCATGGAACGCCAGGGATGGTGCTGGGCTCTGCTGCGCCCTGGGGAGGACCCGCCCCTGGGCATGGCCGTCAGGAGGGAGGACTTGCTGGATAGGGAGCTGCGGGAGGCCTGCTTCTGAGTGGAGCTGACCATACGCACCACACTCTGGGACATCTGACATCGCAAGGGGCCACCAGTACCCCTGCGGAGCGGGGAGCCGTCAGGCCCAAATGAGAGAGGGGCGGCCCATCACCCTCCTGAGGCCTGCATCCCAGAAGAGCTGGCTTTGGCACCCACCCCGGGGTCACTCTGATCTGTCCAGAGAAAGATGGACACCCCAGGCAACAGCTGGTTTGTTTTCCTGGTGGGTCCTCCTTAGTTTTTTTTTTCTTCTTAATGTTTTTATTGATTTTTTTTTATAGCAAAAGGAAGGGAGAAAGAGAAACAGATACTGGTTGGCTCCCGCATGCCCTGCAGCCAGGGATCAAGCCTGCAACCTGGGCATGTGCTCTGATCTGGAATCGAACTGGTGACCTTTTGGTACATGTGGGACGACACTCAACCAACTGAGTCGCCCCAGCCAGGGCCCTGGCCTTTTAGTGACACTAAAGATCCGATGGGATTCCATTTAGGGGTGTCTGGTATCAGCCGTGCAGGGCGCTCCCACGGCCTGTGGCCAGCCAAGGCCCACCCCTTCCATGTGGTTCTGGCCCACAGGCCCCCACCATACTGCAAACCTACTGTCTCACACACCTTCTTCCTCTGCTCAGAGCCAGGAAGACTCTCAGGCATTACAGCCAGCTCTGTTCCTTCCCCGGAAGCAGGGACGCAGGGATCGGCGGGTGGGAGAAGGGACATGCACGTGCGAGGGGGCCCAGTGACTAAATCCTCCTAAGACACAGCCAGGGGTCACCGTGCCCCTCTCACCCAGCCACAGGGCCCAGGGCACATGGCCTCGGGCCTCAGGGACAGTAAGTGCTGAGAACAGGCAGAGGGTGGCACCAGCTCAGAGGGACGGGGCTGATGTGGAAGAACCAAGTGCGGTCTGAACCCACGGAAAAAGTAGGCGGTGCCTCAAAGAAAGCAGGAACCACTGGGAAAGTTCTGGAGGCCTCTCTGGTCATCCACAGTCATGGCCACTGTCCAGGGGGCCAGCAGGTCAGACCCAGAGGCCCTGCTGGAAAAGAGGCAGCAAAGAGAAGCGTTTGATGAGCCCCTTAAAAAACAGGAGGATGGAGCTCAACTATTTCCAGTGAGCTCACTGCGAAAGCAGCCGTTCTCCACGCGACAGTGCTCATGGGGCCTCCGTCATGAGGGCCCCGGAGGGCCTTACATAAGTCACTTCGTCTCAAATGAGGGAACTGGGGTCTCTGAGGCCCCCCAACTTTAGGACTCTAGCTGGAAGCCACCTGCAACATTGCCCCACCCTCCAGCTGCAATTCTCATTGGCACTGACAGGTAGCCATCGTGGATTTCCTAAAGCAACCGGCCCCCACCGGAAGCCTGAGTCTGCCTCTTTCCTCAGGAGCCGCACAGCACAGGCTTCCAGCTCAGTCAGGTTGGGGTCCACTCGGGCTCCCCACCTGCTGAGCACGTGACCCTGGGCAAGTCTCTGAGCCTCGGTTTCCTCCACCCCAATGCAGGGACAGCAGCACTGCCCCAGCCTCACTGGGTGCTTGTCGGGGTGCAGAGGAGCCAGGCACACAACGCTCTTTACACGATCGATATACAGGAGAGGTTGCTATGATTCCCACCCCCCCGCACCCCCGCCTGAGCTTGCCAACCTCTCAGAGAAGCTGGTGATCTCAGGCGCGGTGCCCAGAGCACATGGCATGGGCCGAAACAGAGCTGGCAGTGTAGCATGGGCCGCTGGCGCGTTCAAGCCCAGCACGATGGTGGCTTTGCCTTCACTGCCTGACAAGAGCATCGGCTGGGCCCCGCTACTTCCCACAAAGGAGGGATGAGAGGTGCGGCAAGCCCCCCCCCTCCATCCCTCCCTCGCCAGTGATATCGATATCGCTCTGAGCCCTGAGCGGCAGCTCCACCTCCAGACTCAGCGAGCGCTGGCCCTTTATTTATTTGACAATAAGAATTATTAATTAGACATAACAACAACAGAAAGGGTGATGGTGACGGAGGAGCCAAGAACTCTGAGACTGCACAAAATTTGAAAACCATTATTCGAGAGCTTCCATATTGACCGTTTCCAATACAGCGCCAAGTCGTTTACTCACCAGCATTTTTTAAATGTACGAAAACTGGCCCCGGCCGGCTGGCTCAGGTGGTCGCACCAAAGACCTGCGAACCACACGGCATCGTCGTTTCTCTCTCTTTCTCTAAAATCAACCTTTAAAATGTACTGAAAGTCGTTTTTACTAAAATTGATTATAAGATTAAAACAGTGGTGCGGACCCATGGCCGAAAATGCGGAGACACATAAAAGGGTAGAGGATGAGCAGCCAGCCTCTCTCCCACGCGGGACGCCCGGCACTGCTGGGCTTCTGCGTAGTGAAGGGTCCGTCATTTTGAGACAATTCACGAATGCCGACTTAGCTTCCTGGGGAGCAGCGTGATGGGCAGAGTGACTCCCGCTTTCTACATGACGCATCTGATTTTTTAAAAAAATGAGCCGCCCTCATGCTATTTTTATACAAAAAATATTTTTTTTTAAAGAAAGAAAATCCATGAAGAAGAACCCACTAGAACCGAGAATGACACACATGCCCAGACAGCAAGAAGCCAGCAGCCCTCTGAGCCCCTCCGGGGAAGGCAGCCTGGCCTGCACAGATGCCAAGCCCTCTGAACCCTGGGCAGCCGCCCGGGTCTGGACCTCTGGTCTCTGCCTGCTCCCCACAGCCTCTTCCCGAGGTCCTGGTCCTATTGTGTGGAGGCCCCCAAGCTCCCACCAGCTGCCTGTCTAAGAGCAAAGACCAGCCACAGTCCCCCGCAGACCCCCTCGTCCCCTCACCAGTGCTGTTTCTTTACGGCCCAGCCAGGCGCTCGTGGGGCTCAGAGAACCAGCATCATTGCTCCTTCACCTTTCTGGGAGCAGGGACTGGCTCGGGACATGCAATCAACCACACAGTTCCCAGAGCAACTGAGCCCCACGCCCGTCACCCAGACGGGAGGGGAGGGCGGCGTATCAGCCCCTGAGTCTTTCATGGACAAATGACACCATCTCAGCTCGTGCTTCTTAACCTCCTCGATCGGCCCACACGTTTTGTCCTGCCCCGTTTCCATTTCTGAATTTTTATACATTGAAGTGACGGGGCTTGGGGTTTGTTTTCCTGATACAAATCCACGCCACACCATTGAGCATGCTCCCAGGGCCCCACGGCCCGCCCGCCCATCCCCAGGCGGCGCAGCGACCTCATCTAGAAGGATCTCGGTGTCATCTGAGCGGATATCAATTTCCATTGTACCACAGATGTCCTGACACACCAATTAATAGAGCCCCAGCAAATAGATATCGGCCAGGGAGGCCCCGTAGTGGCCAAAGGCTCGGCTGTGGGGTCGGACAGGCCTGGATTCAAATCGCAGCCCAGCGACCTCCCTCAGTCTCCCTGAACCCTGGTTTCATCATCTTTAACATGAGGAGAGTGATGGAGAGCACCTCACAGCGGGGAGAGGACTCTATTTCTAAAAAGTTGCTAGGCCTTAGCAAGGCCCACACGGATGGCAGTGTCATTAACATGGTTCATTAACAACCATAGCACCTTACCTGCACCCACTGACGAACACGGGTGAACACGGGTGAACATGGGTGAACACGGGCCGAAGGAAAACCGAGCTTACCCCATGGGGCCAAAGAAAGGAGAGATGGACAATGGGCTCGGGGGAGGGGGACGAGAAGGAAAGTAGCAAAAAAACAAGCCCACATTTCAGGGCCAGTAATTTGTCAAAAAACAGGGAGGGGTAAGAACAGGAATTTTCTTCCTCATTCCCAAATCCAAAAAAAAACACCATCTCTTATTCCTACATCTTCTTCTTGTGCTGAGTTTGGGAGTCAAAAGTCTCGCTTCCAGGGGGTGGGGTGGGGTGAGTGTGTTTTCCTGAGAGAACTGGGTCCATGTGTCCCCCCTTTCAACTCAGCCCCCCTCACCTACAGAAAGAAGCATCCATTCAACATTGAGCTCCCACTTGCTATGGGCTGAGAACTTTCTAGAAGTGTCCTTTTAGGCACCTGAGGTTATAGTAAATTCTTCCTGGTTGCAGTGAGCAAGGAGGGTGGGTGTCCCAGGGATAACATGCCAGAAGCCGGATGCAAAAGAGGCCCAGGCGCTCGCCACTGACTGGCTGGCCTTGACCTTCCCACCCTCATCTCTGTGTGGAGGGCTGAAAATTTTGGAGCAGCAGCAGTATGTCCCACTTACTGATAAAGATCTTCCTTCTTATTTTTTTATTTTTATTTTTTGGCAAGTAATGGGTTACTGTGATGAAATATAAATAGTTCTGAGTGACTGAAAGATTAAGAAGACCGATCACACAGAGGCCTCTCCCCTGGGCTAACTTGCACACAGGCACAGAACAAAGAGCCGCCTCTCCCAGGGGTGTCTGGGGAGAGTCCGGGCGGGTGCACCCCTTTCCTCTGGCGGAGCCTAGGAGGGCTGCCTGAGCTGTGGCCTCGGACCTGCTGCCCAATGGGCACACATGCCCACACCCTCAGTCTGGCGGGTAGAATCTGACTTTACAACACAATCTGAGAAAACTGTCACCACGGAAAAATGTGCCCAACTCCACTTTGTGAAAACCAAGTGGGGAAGCCCTGGCTGCGTTGCTCAGTTGGTCGGAGCCTCATCCTGATAAGTCAAGGTTTCAGGTTCGAGCCCCAGTCAGGGCCCATACAAGAGCCAACCAATGAATTCATAAATGGAACAACAAATCTCCCTCCATCTCTCTCTCTCTCTCTCTCTCTCTCTCTCTCTCTCTCTCTCTCTCTCCCTAGTAAAAAGCCAAACCTAATAAAAATAAAATGGGTGATGTCTTGTGTTTCCTTGCCGCTCCCTCAAACAGGCCTGTCTTCACAGACGTGCTACTGGACGACGTCAGAGCGTTCCTGGCCACACGGCGCTATCTGGCTGCCAATATCATAAATGACCGGACTTTTTCCTGATCTTCTTTTATCAACTTAAACTCCTGGTCAAATGGAGACTTTTCCAAGCTCTCATAAGCCCGAGTCCCTCCTTGGAGAGTACTTCGGCTGCCGGCCCTCAGACCCTGAACATCCCTATGAATGTCTATGAACGTGTCCTGGCTCCGTTCATCTTTCAGGCCGCAGGAGGAGACAGTGCACAGCGAGATGAAACCTAGCCCCCGCCCCCCTTCCCCCCTCATACGCCTGAGCCAGAAGCCCTTCTGCCAAAACCACCCAGGAGTCCCCATGCGAGGGTGTGTGTGTGTGTGAGGGACGAGGATCTGGAAGGGTGCTCTCTATCAGAAGTGGGGTTCAGCCACGCCCTGAGGCCGGTTGCAAGCTGTCTGTTCTCACAGGATGCTAGCCCAGCTGGCTGGTCAGAAGAACCACCTCAGTCCCCCATCACACTGCCTCACACAGTCCCACCTCACCTGAACTCGTCTGGGAAAGCTCACCTTTCCTATCTTCCACTTCCTGGTCCTCCCAGGGTTTCCCCCCCACACACACCTCAGCTGGGGCCCACTCCCTGGCCATACCCGGCAAATACCATTCTGGGGTCATCCCTAGAAGATTCCTGAGGCCTGGTTATTCAGGGACAATCAGACCTCAATTCCAGAAGCTTCTAGGCCCCAGTGCCCCTTGGGCCTTGGAAGGACTTGAGGATCTGAGTCCCTGGTAGAAAAGGGAGTGTAGACTAGGAAGTCATTCCCAGACTTTGGGGAGGCTCCTTCAGACCACCTTAAAACTCAGCCAAGCCCAGCCCCACCCAAGGGGCACTATACAAGCAGAAGCAGGGGGTCCGGAAAAGTGGGGGCAAACAACCCCATCACCCTTGAACAGCGCTTCCTGACAACCTGCTGTTGGGGAGGCCAGGCAGCATGCCCTGTCCTGGGTCAGATGCTGAGTGAACTTCCTACCAAGGGACACCACCCAGGAAGGTCCTGACAGGGTGGTCCTCCTTGGCTGCCACTACTCAGCTGGCCATCAGCTCCTCCCCAAACACTGTGAGCTTGTCTGCCTCTGCCCAAGCCTCTCTCCCATCTTCTTGAACTTTCTCATGCCCTGGGCCTGCCTTACTCCCCTCCTCCCGCCCCCCCACAGGACTATGAGAAGTGATATTTATCTGTCTGCTGTCTCCCCCTTTCTCCTCTGAGAAGCTTTGCCCACCGCAGGCATTAGTGTTAACATCGCCCCCGATGCCCTGTAAGAGCTCCTGAGTCTGCCTGCCACCGACCGAGATCCAGTTCCCATGTCTGTAAACTGCAGCAACCACAGAATCCTCCCTTGTGGATTAAATGCGGGAGGATTAAATAGGATAAGGCGGTGCAGCAGCTAGGAGAAGCCTGACACCCAGGGCGACCGGTATGTGACAGCTGAGACTAGATGGTGACCCACATGTCATCAGTGTCCCACGCATGCAGAATGAGGGGCAACACACAGCTAAACCACTGCAGACACAACCCCCTCTCCCACCGAATGCTTTCCCTGGGCTGCCTTCCTCTGTCCAGCTCTCTGTATTGCTACAGCTTCTGAACCCCAGGACACCCTCAGCAGCTGCCCAGGGACCTCCCTGGTGAGGTGCTCATGACATTCACAAAGGCATCACATCCAAAGTCTCGTCCTTTCTGATCTGCGCCAGAAAGTGTGCCTGGAGGTCCTGCTCCTGAAGACCATGATGCATGGGCCTCGGCCCTACAGCCTCCAGAACAGACCTCAAACACAGCTGCCCCACACCGCACCCAGCTGCTCCCGCGACTCCCTCCATGGCAGCACACGCACTCACCTCGATGGCCTTGTAGAAGATGCTGGTGCCAATCTGGACGACCTCCAGGTTCTGCTCCTGCTCGTTACGTGCGCATTTGATGTAGGTCATCCAGCTGCGGTGGTCCTCCTGGCTGGCATCGATAAAGTAGCGCACTGTGCCATCCTCATTGAACACCTGGGCACAGGGCAATCAGGGACCAGGTGAGGCAGGGCTCTGTCAGGTGTGCCACCTGTGTCCAGGCCCAGGCTCCATGCCAGGCACTCGCCCTCCATCCTCACAGCAGCCCGGGAAGTGGGCACAGCTCTTACCATTTCAGTTTTCCAGCTGAGAAAACAGAGGCCAGCGTGGCAGCGTGACTTGCCCGCGGCCCGCTGCCCAGGAGTGGTCAATAGGGAGTGTCTCTAGTGACACACAGACTCCTTCCTGCTGCCGGGCCCTCCCCAGCCCCGTTAGAAAAAGGGGATCGCCGCTGAGACAAAGAAGCACCCAGCGAGATGTCTGGGGGAGGAGAGGTTTCCCCAAAGCAGCGGAAGGCACTGGCCACGCCACAGAGGGCACACAGGCGCCTAGAGAGGTAAGGCTGCCTCCCTGTGGCGCCTGGCCTGGCCTATGCCCCTTTGGGAGAGCGGCCAGGGATGTTCAGAGCTCAGCCTGGACCCCAACTTCCCAACCCAGCAACAGGGAGAGAAGGTAACCAGGGGGTCAGGCCTCCAGGCGCGGGAGAAGGGGAGGTTAGGTGGAGGCGAGGGGAAATGTAGGGGGTGAGGAGAAGGCTCCCAGATCGCCTAAGCCCTGTGCAAGCCGCAGGGCCTCTCCAGGTCTCAGTGTGTCCTCTTCTGTGAAGTGAGCCAACGGCAGCCACACTCCATGGATTTGGCCACAGGAAAGAGGATCAGATTGGGTGGGAGAGGAGGAGCGTACTGGGGCGGGTTGGGGGGGATCCAGGGGCACGGGGTCCTGCCTTGAGGAACCGCAGGGCCTGAAAGGCAGCCCCCCACACCCCCACGCCTACCTCCCACATGAGGTTGTTGTTTTTGCAGATGTCCACGTGCTCCGGGGCGATGACGCGGCCGGTGAACGGGCCCATCTCGGTGCCAGCCTTGATCCACGTCTTGGAGAAGATGCCGAGGCCCTCGCCAGGGATGGAGCTCTGCGCGATGATCACCTCCGCGGGCAGCACCAGGCTGGACAGCTTCTGCACCTCTGTAGCCGCAGGGGCGCCCGGCAGGTCAACGCCCAGGCGCCCATCCCGCCGCCCTGACCAACCCCAACCTCCCCGGGTGACTCCCGCGAGCGTGCAGAGGGACGGTGTGGCGGAGGCTGCGGCTTGGAGGCTCCCGGGAACCCTCAGTGCTCTTGAAAGCTGTGTTTTGGGCTTATTTCGAGTTGTTTGTTTGTTTAGTCTCTCTGCGAATTCTCAAAGCTCCCATCATTACCCCTGCCCTCGCCCCGGAAAAAAGATTAAGAACGACTTAACCGATCGCAGTGAGTAGTTTCACACATGGGTAAACTGAGGCCAGCTCCCTTGAGGAGGTGATGGCCACGCCGGCACTTATGGCCCGAGTCCGATTTTGTGTTCTTCCGCCCGCCCCGTGACTCCCACGGAGCTCAGCGCGCTGCCAGCTCACAGCGCTTCGCTTCGGGGCGCCAGGCACGGAGGCCCCAGGGTGCGGTCAGGGACTGTGACTCCTGCCCGGTGCGGGAGGCCCCTTCCCTGGGGTGGGCTGGCAGCGCTGGGAACAGACCTCGGACTGTGAGACCAAGGGGGCCCAAGAGGAACGCGGGATGCGCCGCTGCCTGGGTGACCCCGGGCGCGCCTGTGCCCCTCTACGCATCCCGCATCCATCCAGAATCGGGGGTGCCAGGGAGGGCGGCTCCCGACCCCAGGCCAGCCCTGCCGTCGCCTCTCTGGGCCTGGAAGGGGGGGGCAGCCCGCGGTCCCTGGGGGTCCCCCCACCCCGGGCCGGCCGGGCCTGGCAGCCGATGTGGGAACAGGCGAGGCGCGCAGGGCGGCCTCCGTGTCTTACAAGCTTCCCCTCTAAGCTACCTGGGAAAATGCCCGGCCGGCCGGCGGCTGAAAGGGGGGTTAAACGGTGTCCGTTGCAGCGCGGCGGCAATTTGTCACGCTGTTAAAGTGAGCGCATTCATTCGGCTCCATTCGAAAGAAATGGCTAATTCTAAATTCATTAGCCCTGGAAGAATGCTGTAGCAGTAAATTGTAGCTCAATGCGGAGGGGACTTGTTTAAAAGGGGCCGAGGAATTCCCCGCACAAAGCGGGGGATTAGCTGGTTGACATAGCGTGAATGGGAGTGGAGCCGGCCTGCACGGTGCATTAAGGGCGGAACAGAGATCGTCGGGGAAGGAGGGCGCGCGCGCGGGGATGCCGCGCCCGGAGGGATTGTGCGCGGCGATGAATGAGCAGCGGCCGGAGGCACATCCTAAAGAAAAGGAACTTTCCGCGCTCCTCGGCCCCTCGCTGCCCGCCAGGCTGGCCCTCCCCCGCGCGCCCGCCCCCCGCCGCCACCTTTTAAAGTTCTCGGTTTAAGTGGGAACTTTAGCGGGTCAAGCCCAAGTTAACCAAATGAATTTAAAGCCCCTTCTTCTCGAGTCAAGTGCTATTACACGCCGAGCGAGGCTTCGGATGCCGGAGCCCGGCGGCTCCGGGGGGGGGGGGGGGGCGCGGGGCGGGCCGGGGAGCGCGGGGGGCCGCCGGCTCCGCAGCCTCGGCGCCGCGATCCTTCTCCCGACCCTTCCCGGGCTGCGGGGTGGGGAGCTGGGCTGCGCGCGTCCGGGTTCGGCTTCTGGGAAACCGAGGCGCACGGAGCCGCTGGACCGCGCGGGTCGGAGCGAGCAGCTTCCAAGCCTCTGGTCCCCGCCGCAGCCCGCGCGTCGCCCGGCGGAGGCCTGTCGGTCCGCCGGGAGGAGGGGACTCGGCCGGCCCGACGGCGAGACTCACCGCCGGAGAAGGACTGCGCCAGGACCTCGGCGGTGAAGGCCGTCTTGGGGCTGGCGTGGTGGCCCTTGTCCTCGAAGAGCTGCTCGCCCAGCACGTTGCGCCAGCGGCCGTACAGGAAGCTGTGCAGGATGTCGGAGGTGATGACCTCGGCCAGCGCCAGGCCCGGACCCTTCAGCCCCGTCTTGAGCACCAGGGCCTCCGCCGGGAGCACGGAGCCCATCATGGGCGGCCCAGGGCTCGCCGGCGCCGGGGGCGGACGGCCGGGCAGACGCGGAGATGAGTTGGGCGAGAGGGGAGCGGAGGAGCGAGAGGCGAGGGCGGTGGGGCAGAAGGAGAAGGCAGAGGAGCAGGGGAAGGAGGAGGATGCGCGAGGGAGGCGAGGGGCTGGCTGGGAGGAAGGGGAGCGAGGGGGAGCAAGGCGGGGAGGAAGGGCGATGGGGAGAGCCTCGGAGGTGGCGGAGGCGGGATGGAAGCGAAGGCGGGCGGTGCGGGCGGTGCGGGGAGGCGGGCGGCTGGTGAGGATCGGCGGCGGCCAGCGGCTCTCGGACGTGCGCTGGCCTCGCGCACACGGGCCGGGTTGGTCTTCGCCTTGGCAAAGCCTCGGCGCCTTTATAAGAGTCTCAGTGACCCTCCTAATTGGTTATTAATGACGCCCTGACGTCGGAGGACAGACTTGTTGGACCCGGCCGGCTCGAGGAGCCTTCGCCACCACCGCTCCCCATTCGCTCCCCCGCCCCTCCCCGGCCCTTCCTCCCCCGCCCCCCTCTTCCTCCTCCTCTCCCCTTGGGAAGCCAGGGCTGGGAGGGAGGCTCCGCTCGCCTCCAAGAGAGAAGGGGATGGAGCTGGGGAGGGGGCGCAGCGAAGTTCAGTTTGCTTGGACCCCAGATGCTACTGGGCAGGAGGAGACGCAGGCCTCGGGCGGCCGGGCTCACGCATCGTCTCAGGCCCCGACAGGGCCCCAAGCTCCTGGGCCCGACCTAGGGCTCCGGGCACCAAGTCCTGGGCTGCGTCGTCGCCCAGAACCCGCAGGCCCAGCGCGCAGATGGATCTGCCTGAGCGCTGCGCTTCGCTTCAAACGGGCGCTGCAGTCCCTCCGCTTGCTGCTCACAGTCGTGTGAAACCAGCCCTGGGCGAAGCGGCTGCTGGACGCGGCTGGGCCGGCTCTGGCCGGCGGGCTAGGTCCGGAAGGGCAGACCGCAGTCCGCACTAGCCACCGGTTGCTTGGGAAAGGCTTTCGAGCGGGATGCAGGGAGGTGCGGGTGGAAAGGGTTTCCCTGACCGTACTGAGTGGGAGCAGCCATGCCCAGAGCGATGTCCTCCAATACGGCAAGCAGTCCCTGCCAGGACCGGAGGGCTCGGGGCTCCACACTCAGGCCTCCTGGCTCCTCTGCTCAGTTGTGATCTTGAGAAATCCGTTCCATTCCGCACTCCTTCCTGCTTGCCGTCTACCTCCCTTTCTCCTTCCACCTCCATCTTCTCCCCTTTCCTCCCTAGTCCTCTGCCCCCACCCCGCCAGGAGACTTACTGCTCTGAGGCTCCAAGGCACCTGAGTGCCAGCGCAGCCTCTCTCTCGACCTCTCTCCGGGACGGGAGCTGCTGAGCCCGCAGCCAAGGCGGGAAGGCCATGGCCTCCTACAGGCTCTGCTGACTCCTGGGGTTAGTTTCAGGTCTCCAACTCCAGTGTCAGACAAGGAAGGGGGGCATGGGGACACCTCCCCCAAGCTGCAGAGCTCCTCAGCACCTTTCCTCACCCACATTATGTGAGATTTCGTTAACAGAATCCGGTAAGCTGGAGGAAGCCGACTCCCCAGGCTTCTCCGCAGGGTGGGAACTCGGTGGAGAGGCTGGGGGACAGGCCTTCCCACCAGGCGCGGTTGTCCTCAGGCCCCTTGGCAAAGAGTCCCCTCCACCATAGGGGTCAGGACTTTACTAAGCCATCCTCACACCTGGCAGCCCTGGATCCCCAGCCTCTGCGTCCTGGGTTCTGGCCAGTGATCTCCGACATCCCGGGTGGCATCCCGGGGTAGACTAGGGCGTGGGCAACTGCCGGCTTTCAGACCGGGGGTAAGGGGGATTGGGGGGGGTCCAGCGCCCATCGGAGGCCGATGCCCGGGAGGTTGCACCGGGCAGAAGGTGCGACCTTCGGGCCTGCGCCAGCAGAGGGCAGCGCTGCGGAGGAGAGAGCGCAGCCCCGAGTCAGGGTCCCTTCTAGACGCCTCCAGCGAGTCACAGTGGCTCTGGCTTGAGCCGAGGGGGCTGGCACTGGAGTCTCACCGGCGCCAAGGACTTGGCTTCTGCGAAGACTTGGTGGAGGAGGAAATGCGCCCGAGGAGGAGGAGACTACCTCGGGGAGCGCCGCCCGGGGCCACGAGAGCAGCTTCAAAGCCCCGCAGCCGCCCTCAGCGCCTCCGGGAGGCCGAGGCGGATGAGGACCCGGCCCTTCTCCGCTCGGGGCTACAGTGCCCCTGTGCGCGCAGCTGTTTGGGGGGCACTTTATGAACGGAGTCCGTCCTGGGGTCAGGTGACTTCCTTCTGCAAGCCCTGAGGAGTCTGCCAATCCCAGAGCACACCTCGCTAGGAAAAGTGCTCTGGCGGGCAGCATTTGGGTCCTAACCCCACCTCGGGGTCGGCCGGTGAACGGATGGAGGGCTCCGACCGCCAGGGAACCCTATTCCTTTTGCCGAGACCCACACATCCGGGGAGCGGGGCTGGGGGTTGGGTGGACGCGGAGTCCAGAATGGCCATCCAGCTGGTGCGCCCGCCCGCTAGCCCCACGGGTCCCCACTGGGAGCTCAGATTCTGTGCTTCTGGTCCAGCCGCCGACCCACCTGGATCGCGCGCCAGGAGGGAGTCCCATAGGAAGCGCCCCGGTCTCAGGGCCCCTTGAAACTGGGGAGCCAAGAAGCTTTGCGTTTTCATCTCCCCTGGCTGAGACTGCGAGGGAAAACACCGCACCTCCAGGGGGTTCTCCGCTGAGCCCCGCGTGCGGGCATGAAAGGCCCCTCCGCCAGCGCGGGCCGGGCCGGAGCTCGCAGGCGCCGCCCCGCCCCCCTCGCACCCGGGGCCGCTGCTCCGCGGTCTCTTTAATATTCATGGGCGTTAATAGAGAGGCCCCCAGTATATCGGTCCTTTGTGGGCAGCTCGTAGGGCTTGAATAGGCTCCGGCCCTCTTTCTTCGGTGCCGTTTCCCGAGGGGCCGGGCCAGGAGTGAATGGCCCCGCTTCCCGCCCCGCGCCCCCACCCCCTTGCAGAGAGAACATCTTTATCCCCGCAGCCGCCGCCCGGCCCCCATTCACGCGGCCCGGGCTCCGGGCAGAACGAATCAATCGGCCGCGGCCCTTCGGAGGTCATCCTCATGGCCCGTCTCTCCCTTCTCGCCGGGCCCACGGGAGTGGAGGGAGGCTGAGGCAGGCTGGCGGGCCCACGGATTAGGGGCCACGGGGCTGGGGCTGGGGCAGCACCGGGCGGGGCGTGCGGGCCCCGGCAGGTGAAGAGCTCAGGGTCCCGCGGCCACTTGGGCCCGGTGGTTTCCACCTGTTGCCCCGCGCAGGGAGGAGCGCGGAGAGAACGAGGGCCGCGCCGAAGCCCCGAGGGCCGCCCTGCCTCCCCTCCAGGCAGCGGTGTGCGCCCCTTCGGCTGAGGGGTCGCACCCAGAGGCCTGGCGCAGAGCGAGGGGCGCCCAGGCCCCGCGGCCAGACCCGCAGGGCACTTCCGTTCCCGCCTGTGCGCCCAGGTCTGGGTCTTGCGCTTCAGTGGGGAGTCTCGAGGGCACCCTGGCGGAGGGGGTGCGCTTCAGTGGGGAGTCTGGAGGGCACTCTGATGGAGGGGATGCGCTTCAGTGGGGAGTCTGGAGGGCACCCTGGCGGAGGGGGTGCGCGTCGGTCAGGCGGGGCCAAGGCGCACAGGTCCCCGCTCCTCCGCCCCGCCGACTCTGGGAGGCGCAGAAAGGAGCCCATTGTCCGCGGGGAAATACATTTTTAGGGGCCGAGTGAAAGCCCGTCTTTCTTTTGAACTTTAGAAGAGTCTTCTGCCCTCGCCCTCGGAGGGAGAGATCCCCCCACTCACCCCCCCACCGGCCCGCTCGCCGCCTCCTCCCGAAACATCTGCCGGGGAAAATCCACCCTGGAGGGCAGATCGCGCTGCTCTAAGCCCCGCGAACTCATTAAAAAGATCTTAGCGGCGGGGGCGGCGCCCGCGCAGGCATCGATCGGCCGGGATGAGCCCGAGGGGCGAGGCGAGGAATGTGGATGCACCGCGCCCGACTCCCCCCTCCCCGACCCTGGACCTCACCGCTGCGCCCCAGCCTCGCGGCGGGCGTGGGGCCCCCGCGCCGTCCTTGCGTCCGGTCGTCCGGCTGCTTGAGGCTTCCCAGCCCCTTCCCCGGGCCTCCCCTCTCCTACTCGGCCGCACACGCTCTCCACCTGCGCGTCGCTCCTTTTCCTGCTTCTCCCTCCTTCCCCGCGGAGCCTCCTCGCCCGCAGGCCCCGCGCACCCTCCCAGCACCCGGCTCCCGGTGCTCCCGCTGCCCGGGCCTCGGGCTCTCGGGTCGCGTTCCCGGCCCCGATCTCGCAGAGGCTCGACGGCTGCGCGTGTGCGGCGGGGCGCGGGCCGCCACAGCGGCTTCCCTAGACGCGGCGGAGAGGCGGCGGCACCGTGAACCGGGACGGCGTCCCCCGCCATCAGCAGCCTCGGAGGCCCCGAGACAAAGGCGCGCCCTGGGGCGCCCGTCGGGTTCCTGGGCGCGGAGCCGGCTCCGCACGGGGCAGGTGACGGGCACGCGGGTCCCCCTAGAGCTGAGCCTCCCGGAACCTCCCCCCACCCCGTCGCCCGCGCAGGGCCCCCAGGCTCCGGGATGCCAGCGCCAACGTCGCTGCAGATCGATGCGGCGGGACGGAGGGAGAGCGCTCGCTGGGGGAGGCTGAGCAGCCAGAAGAGACGCGGCTTGGGGAGAAGGGGGCGGGGAGAGGGAGACTGAGGCCGCGAGGCCGCGGGGGAAGGGTCCAGATGAAAGTCCTGGTCTGAGGTGCAGGCATAAGCACGCGAGGGGAGTGGGGTGCAGCCATGAGAGATAGGGGTTCCTAGAGGCCTGGGGAGACTGTGGAAGTGAGAGAGTTGGCCGGGAGGCAGGGAGAGAGAGAGAGGAATTGGGGGCGCTTCAGCATAGAGATTGGGGTGGGAGTGGGACAGAAGGAGTAGGGAGAGAACATGCAGGAGGATGAAGAGGGAAGGAGTTTGGGGGGTAGGGGAGTGATGGGCGGCGCCCCTCCCTGCCCCCTTTTCTTCAGGCCCTTCCTGTGAGTCTTGGAGCAGCCAGAAGAAAGCTGCCATCACTCAGCCCCCTTCCTTCTCCAGAGGCCCTTCCTACCCCCACACTCAGCCTGGTCTCCTCCGCCATCTCCACTGCCTGGACTTCCTGCCGCCAGCCCTGTTCCTGCCCATGGATCCACCTGCCCCTGTACCCAGAACTGGGAGGAGGTTGCACAGGGAGTGACAGCCTAATTCTGGACTCACCCCTGCTGCCATTCACACCATCACCAGCTTCTCAGGGAGTCCTGGAGGCTCAGACCATTCCTTTGTTCAACTTATGCTTACTGAGCACCTACTGTGTGTCAGGTCCTGTACAAGGTCCTGGGGGCACCAGCCCCGGTCCTTGCCCTCTCAGGCCAGCTTCCAGAAGTGCAGGCAGGCATCCTGGTGGGGCTAGTGAGGGTGGCAGCCTCTGAGGGTTCTTGTCCGAGTGGCTTCAACTTCCCTGTGAAGTGGAAATAGTAGCCTTGCCTGTGGCAGGAAGCCTGAGGTGCCGGTGAGGGTGAGGACGCTCACTCTAAAGGGACACCTGTGGCTGTCATTCCTATTGCTGCCTCCTCTCCGAAGAGCACTTGGCCCCACATGTAGAGGTCCCCCGATCCCTCCAGAAGACACCCCAGGCCCAGGAGACCTTAAGATGAGTCCAGTCCTGCCCTAGCCAGTTTTGCTCAGTGGACAGAGGGTCAGCCTGCAGACCAAAGAGTCCCAGGTTTGATTCTGGTCAAGGGCACATACCTGGGTTGCAGGTTCCTCCCTGGCCTGGGTCCTGCCTGGTCAGGGTTCATGTAGGAGGCAACCAATTGATGTGTTTCTCTTACATCAATGTTTCTCTCTGTCACTCCCTCTCTCTTCCACTCTCCCTAAAAATCAATGGAAAAATATTTTTGGGTAAGGAATTAAAAATAAAACTAATAATAATAATGATAAATTAAAAAAAGAAGGTGAGTCCAATCCTGGCTCCAGTAGGTACTGCTGGGAGCCAAGGCACCCACTTCCCCCTTCTAGAGCCTCAGTTTCTTTTATCTGCAAAATGGGAATAATGACAGAACCTCCACCGGGAGGGATGTCATAAGGAAAAAAACAATAAAGCATGAAAAACTCCTAGGATAGTGGATGTACTTGGAATATGGAAAATATTAGCAAGTCATTACATTTAAAAAGTAATGCATGACCATGCTTGGAAATTTGTGAAATATAAAAGTATGAAGGAAGATAGGTACCAAATATTGCTTACAAAGGGACATTGAAAAGCAAAACCATATGCTAAGGAAGCTGACCAGTATGCTAAAGAGTGCATGGTCCAGGTCTTACAAAGAGTAGTTGGAAAGGAGAAAAAACAATCATAATAATAACTATTATTATTATTATTAACATTTTCTAGGCACTCACTAAATACCAGTACTTTTAAGTATGTCACAAGGATTTTCTCAATCTATCCTCATTCAACACACTGAGGTAGCTGCTATAATTATTCCCATTTCTCAGAAAAGGAAACTGTGTCACAGAAAAGTGACCTCAATGGCTGCTGAAACAAGGGGTTTATTTTCTTTCTTTTTAAAATATATTTTTATTGGTTTCAGAGAGGAAGGGAGAGGGAGAGGGAGATAGAAACATCAATGATGACAGAGAATCATCGATCGACTGCATCCTGCATGCCCCCTACTGGGGATCGAGCCTGCAACCTCGGCATGTGCCCTGACCAAAATCGAACCTGGAACCCTTCAGTCCGCAGGCTGAAGCTCTATCCACTGAGCCAAACCGGCTACAACAAGGCGTTTATTTTCTCACATAAAAGGCTGCAGAGATAGGTATGTGTCAGAGGACCTTGGCTCAGCTGTTCAAAGATGAGAGGCCTGAGATTCCCTCTGTTCTCATGATCACAAAATGGCTGCTGCAGCCCTACCATCACAATTGAGGAAGGAAGGAGAAAGGGCAAGCTTCATCGACATCTCCATGGTAACACACAGTGAGCAAAGAGCAGAGCTGAGACTCAACCTGGCGACCTGACTCCAGGGCAAGGCCCACCGTCCAGTACAGCCTCCTGCTGGGGCTGCTGTGGACAAAGGACCTGTGACTGGGGAGGCCATGAACACCGCCGGTGAGTGAACTACGGGGTGGATAGAGGCAGGATGGCGTGAATAGGCTGTGAAGGGCAACAAGGCCTCCGGACTCGCCTACCTACCTCCTCTGGGTGTCACGAGGAATCCTCGGTGTCCCAGCTAAGTAGCATCTGGGGACCTCCAGTCCCTATCGACCGGGCAGAGCCAACAGGCCAGGGCAGCCCAGACCTCCAAACCCTGCGGCCCAGGTGTGGGAAGAGCTGCTAAGACCCAGCCACAGGTGCTCCCACCAAAGGCACACGAGCAAGGGGGCATGTTCTCATCCTGAAAGCCAGTGCCAGAGGGACCCACTGCAGGAGGCTGGCCCACTCAAGGCCCTTCTTCCCTCCCGCTTGTCCCAGCCAGGGCCTCAGACTCCCTGGGCCTCTCTGCCTCCAGCCTGTATACCGTCCACACTGCAAGATGCCTCTCCGATAGCACCTTCGTCATCATTGCAGTCCTGGTTCCAAAGCTGCCAACAGCACCAAGGATAAAGGGGTGATGGCTCCCACTCTCCGAGAGCCCCAGTTTGTTCCCATGCTGAGCACTGGGTCACACACATGTACATATGACAATTCATAGCAAGTCTGCGAGATACGTTCCAACATTCACTCCGTCTTACAACAAAGGAAACTGAGGCCCAGTGAGAGTAATGAAAGCCTTCTAAGCCATGATGAGAGAGCATCATTAATTGGCTTCCCCTCTCTCCCTTCCTTTGCTCTCTACAGTCGGAGAAAACCTCGGACACTGTATCTTCATATCCGTGTGCCCCTAGGCAAGCCCAATTCTAAACAGATGTCAGGTAATGTGTTACACTGGGCTGAATAAAGACTTAATTTTAGACTCATTTACCCCTCCCACCGTTACCTGTGCCTACCCCTCCCCTCCTCTGTCCAGAGGCAGATTTTAGGCAATCAGGGAAGACAGAGTCACTGGAAGATCACTTACATGAGCTGTAGTTACAATGAAGGGGACATTTGCTGCTCCAAACATCCAGTAAGTCTCAAGTTGCACTTATTCTGGAGCCTTCTGGACACTCCAGACTCTCAGATCATCATGAATTTATTTTAATTATGCACATATTGATTGCAAACCCACAATATGCCAGACTGGACCTGGAGCGTAGGGCATGGAGCAAAGGCAAGTTGTGCTCTGAAACCTCAGCCCAGCCCTGGCAGCTTCTGGTCCCTGGGAACAGTAATTCAAGGTGAATTAGTTCAGGCGGCATCTACTGAGAGCTTGCAGTGTGCCAGCCTTGTCTGAGCATTGAGGAGAGGCCAAGGAGGAGCCATCAAGTCTCTATCTTTGAGATGCTGCTGTTCCCTGAGCATGCCGGCATGTCCACCATACCCAGGCCACACCGAAGGATGTTAGCCAGAGTCACAGAAATCTTCTCTGTGGAATTTCAAGGAGAAAAGCCTCATATCCTTGCTCTGTAGTTGGTCAGGCGGTCCTCTTGTTCCCCACAGCTCTTGTGTGTGGGTGCAAAGAGCCACTGGCTCACTGTGCTGTCCATCTACCCCACCTCACCACCACAGCAGCAGGTCCCAGCAGGCTAACGTGGACCAGAGCTGAAAGAGCTACAGCACTCAAGACTCAGAAGTGCTCAGCGAAGCCCCAAGTCAAGAGGGGAGACCAAAAAAGAATTTGAAGTCTCTGGCACTTATAGCAAACTTCACACACAGCCTAACTGCTAGGCAGATTAACATACACCGTCACACTAAATGCCTATTTACTGCAGACCCTGATGCAACACATTCCCATTTCAACTAAAATGGCAAGGGATGCTAAAAGGTAAAAGCAAAAACAAAACCCACAACAAACAAAACACCTCAACAGAGACAAAGCAGTAATCAGAACTAGACTCAGATGTCACTTCAGCTCTGGAATTATCAGACAGGGAATTTAAAATAGCTATGATTAATACATTAAGGGCTCCAATTGAAAAAGTGGGCAACATGCAAGAACAGATGGGTAATGTAAGCAGAGAGATGGAAACTCTAAGAAAAAATGCAGGGAAACGCTAGAAACAAAAAACACTGTAACAGAAATGAAAAGTGCCTTTGATGGGCTGATTAATAGACCGGACACAGCTGAGAAAAGAATCAGTGAGCCTGAGGATATGTCAATGGAAATGTCCCAAAGTGAAGTGCGAAGAGAAAAGAGGTGGAAAGAACCAAGAAGATAGCCCATAACTGTGGGACAGTGTCAATGGTGTGACACACATGTGATTGGATTACGAGAAGAAAATGAGACAGAGCAGAAGAAATATTTGAAGTACTAATGGCCAAGAACTTTCAAAAATTAATCAGCCCTAGCCAGTTTGGCTCAGTGGATAGAGCATCAGCCTGCAGACTGAAGGGTCCCAGTTTCGATTCTAGCCAAGGGCACATGCCTGGGTTGCGGGCTTGATCCCCAATGTGGGGAATGCAGGAGAAAGCCAGTTAATGATTCTCTCTCATCATTGATGTTTCTCTCTTCCTTCCCCTCTGAAATCAATAAAAATATATTTTTAAAAAAGAATAATAAATTTTAAAAGCTCCAGAAAAGAAAAAGAAAACAATAAAAAACACACAAAAAATACCACACCTAGGCATAATATACTGCAGAAAATAAAGGGAAACAGATACAGGTGGCATTTGCCTTTCTTTTATTTTTTTTGGGGGGGAGGAGGTTGGGGGAGAGGAAGAGGGGAGGTAAGAAGAAAGGAAGTGGGGAGATGGGGGAGCACAGGCATGCTCCTGGGGAGGAGAGCATTTGAATCGCAATAGATTTAAAAGTTCATGTTGACAGTGTCTACTTGCTAGCGAGTCAGCCAATCGACAGCAGCAGTGAGGCTGATGACAGATTCAAATCAAGGAGTTTGCCAATGACAGTTTCCCATGAGCCTCAGCAGCCAGGTTATTTCTAAATCAGCTGCACAGCATGCCCAGGATCCCAATTCAGACAAAGCAGCCGTTGTAAATGACCACAGTATTTGAACCGCTTACCTTGTTAACACTTGAAAATGAAACATAATTCCAAAGACTCAGAGAGAAGCTGTAGGAGGAACTCTTCGCTACCAAGTTGAATTGTTCAGTAACCATGCCCTCGCCTAAGCAAGCCCCTCTTCTGGAAGGCAAGGTGCACTCCTGGAGAAGTGGCTGTGCCCCATCCCCCAGCCCTGAGCACAGTGCCTTGACGACGGCTGAAGCAACATGAGTTGTGGGTTTAACCGCACAATGGCATCTAACGAAGCACGGAATTCGGTAATGAACAGAGTCATGAACTTCTTGGTGCGATCTGGTCGGAGCAGATGCTGCATGCAGGCCTGAATTCAAATACCAGTCCAGAGTTCGAACATCCCTCCTCAGGAATGTGGACGGTGATAACATACATGAACAGAAATGAGTGAAGCTAGTAACACAAGTTGACATGCTGCAGTTCTTCAATGGGTTAGAGCATGATACAGACTACAGACCAACAGCTCTCATGAATATACACGCAAAAATTCTAAACCAAGATATTAGTAAACTAATCCAATGATACACGAAAAGGACAGGCAGCACGTTACGAGCAGATGAGGTTTAGTCTAGGAAAGGCCAGGCTGAGTTAACATTTGGGAAACCAACATGTGGTCACTATTATTACAATAAAAAAGGAGCTACATCATGTGATGATCTCTGTAGACGCCGAAAAAGCACTCGAAAACTGCAACACCCGTTTATGATAAAACTTGTGGCACACTAGAAGCAGAAGGGAACTCCCTTATTTGATACTAGGTATGTACAACAAATGTAGAACAAACATAATGAATGGTGAATTATTGAAAGTGTTCCCTCTGATAAGACCAGGATGCCCACTCTCACTACTCTCAGCCAACAGTGTACTGGTAGTCCAGGCCAGTGCAATAAGAAGAAACAAATGGCCCTGACCAGTTTGGCTCAGTGGATAGAGCGTCGGCCTGTGGACTCAAGGGTCCCAGGTTCGATTCTGGTCAAGGGCATGTACCTTGGCTGTGGGTACATCCCCAGTAGGGGGTGTGCAGGAGGCAGCTGATCGATGTTTCTCTCTCATCGATGTTTCTGACTATCTCTCTCCCTTCTTCTCTGTAAAAAAATCAATAAAATATTTATTTTTTTATTTAAAAAAATAAAAAATAAAAAGAAACAAATGGCCTAAGGGTTAGGAAGAGAAAATGATATCATCATTATTCATAAATGATTTGATTCTTAATATTGGAAATCCATTTGAATCTATAAGCTATTACAACTAAAAAGAAATTTGTCAGGCCATTAGAATCAGGTCACTGTATAAAAATAAATTGTTTTTCTATAAACAGTAACAAAAAAAATATTAAAATATACCATCCTATATAATAAAGAGCTAATATGCAAATGGTCATCATGCCCTTGCACCTTCATGCCCTTATGCCAGGGCCAGGGGACCTGAGGCTGCGCCCTTCACCCTGGCACCGGGGATGGGGGACCTGAGGCTGTGCCCCCCACCCTATGGGGCTTGATGGGGGTGGGGCCGGCCAGGTCTGGGTCTCACGCAATATCAAGGCACACGAAGGTGGGTGGGGACTTCACTCTGGGTCCCGTAGCATGCCCCAGACTCTGACAGGAGGGAGATTTTCATATACATTTTACTAATTTTCTTTCATCTCTGACACTTCTATTATAGAGAAAGGGAAAATAGCAATATTAAAATATTTCCTCTAATTAATTCCCTTTTAATGTGCACGAATTTCATGCACCGGGCCACTAGTTTTCAATAACGTCAAAAAACCAAGAATAAATGGAAAGAAAGCTGGACAACCTCTATACTGAAAACTACTAAAGTTATAGAAAGAAATCAAAGAATTAAACAAAAGAAGGATTAGAAGACTCGTGTTGGGTTGTCAATCTTACCAAATTGACCAATAGATTCCACATAATCCTAATAAAAAAAACCAGATTGAAACCGTTTGTGTGAGGAGTAGGGAACTGATAAATTGATTCTAAAATTTATATGCAGAGGGCTGAGAAGAGGTAATCTTGAAGAACAAGAGCTGGAAGACTTACTGTAAAGGTGCCCTAATGAGGGTAGTGTTGTATTGGCACAAAGACAAACGAGTGGATTGAGAAAATGGAAAGTTGCATATAGCCCCACCGGTGTGGCTAAGTGGTTGAGTGTTGACCTATGAATTTGGGAGGTCACAGCTCGATTCCTGGTCAGAGCACATGCCCAGGTTGTGGGCTCAATCCCCAGTGGTGGGTGTGCAGGAGACAGCCTATCAGTGATTGTCATCATTGACATTTCTATCTCTCCCTCTCCCTTCCTCTCTGAAATCAATAAAAAAAATTTTTTTAAAGGGAACATATAGAAACATTGAGTGCATGGCGTTTGTTTTTTTTTTTAATTAAAAGGTTTTAAAAACATTTACTGTTTTTATTGGAATTTGAATCAAACAGCTGTGGAACGCTAGACCGACCCCAGCCTAACACAATTGGAAACCATTGCTGTGGTCCCGTTCTCAAGGAGGGAACTGACAGGAAGAGATGGGACCCGTTCAGGTCACAGAGGAGGTTAGCCGTCTGAATGGGGAGCAAATGCCAGGCCTCTGGACTCCCCAGGTGACTGTTCTCGCCCCTTGACTCAAGGAAAGGCAGGGCTGGGGAAGGACCTTTCCACATGTGCCCTCAGATGACCTAGGGGATGACATCAATCCCAAAAACAACACCATTACCCCAGTCCCATCACCACCCTACCTTCACTGTCATCCTTTTCTTAAACACAGAGCTGCAGCTGAGAGCACCCCCGAATGGAAGGCATGTGGATCTCTGGGCTGAGTGTACCTGGCAGAGTGGCTGCGGTGAGTGATGGTGGGGACCTGACTCAGGGGAGGGAAGCGGAGATGAGAGAATCTGATGTAAGAAGGAGAGACCCACAGGATCACAGACTCCTTTGCAATGTGCTGGAAATAGGATTTCCTTAAATGTTATCATGTGGCTAGAAATGAGCAGCCTTACCCCACCCAGTGGCTGGCCAAAGCCATTCCCCACACATCTGTGTGTATATTGGCTTCTCCCATAGTTGCCTCACCTGCCCCTCGGGGGCTGGGCTGTTCTTTACGAATGGCCTAGCTGCCTTGACCTCAGGGGACAAACAAGCTGGACCTGGGGCCAGTGTGTCCTGGGGGGACCAGAAGAGCCCAGGAGAAGCGAGAGGGTCCGTGGTGAGGCCAACATTTTTTGCAGATCATGCAGTCGGTCCTCGTGCTCACAGTGGAGCAGGACAAGCCCCCAAAAGCAGTCGGAAGCCCTGAACTCAATTTATTACTGTCAGCTGCCGTTTTCTAAGTGCTCATGATGAGCCAGGCAGCAAGTACGTTATAGGCACGTCACTGAATCCTACCTCAGACCTCTGATCAGGGAGGTAGTTATTATCCCCATACTGCAGATAAGCAAATGCAGGCCCAGAGCGTTCAATAACCTGCCTCAGGTCACATTGCTGTTGAGGGGTGAGGACAGGACTCAAACCCAAGCCTGCAAGACTGACCGTTTTTTCCTCCCACTCCGCTGCCCCGGTGGCTGGCCCTGCTAGGTCCCTCCATAAGCAAGCTAGGTGCCCCTTGCACAGGAGAAGTGGGTAGGCTGAGGCCTGACCCCGGCTACAGAGTCCTGGTATGATGCTTGCAGGAACCTCTTCAGACCCAAAATGGGTCTCAAGGGCCCTCAGAGGGAAGTGCAACATGGCCGACTCGTGCTGTCTGTGGTAGCTGTGTTGCACCAAGTCCCTGTGAACCCGAATCAGCAAATACTGGACCATCATCGCTCGGAGGGAAACACAGGGTGAGGGTCCTTCCAGCTGTGGTCGCAACATTTTCCTCAACCCATCGGCACATGACACCGACATTGCTTACCTGCGCTTAGACTTACAACGAATGTGCGTTGTCCATTCGCTGACACTGAATTCACGGCAGGGGTGTGACGATGGCTGGCAGAACAAAGCTTAGCTATGCGTGCATCTCCCCCTCAGGCCTGTCACAGCCTTCTTGCTCTGAGGGACAGCTGACGGCACTGTGCTGGGGACATTTTCAACAGCAAAGTCAGCAACAGAAAGTGTAAAAACGCCCAAAGCGAGGCCCAGGTGACTGCCTACAGCGTGAGCGTGGAAACCAGAAGGCAGGGAGGGTTGTCTCGCTCGCCCCCGGAGGAACATGTGCATCAGGCAACTCAAATGTGCTCTGAATGTCCGCAAAGGTGCGCTGAGTATTGGTTTCAGGCTGTAGGCGGATTTGCATGTGCGGGAGGTAATGCCTGGCTGAGGCCTTGTGGTCTTCACCTGCAGGAGACATCCTCTCTCATCCTGCTCGCTGGCAGGCAGCTGTCTGCCCTGGCAGAGGCCTCCATCTCCTCCCCCTGCCCCCACGGCCCCTCCATCTCCTCCACTTGCCCTCAGGCCTGTGGGTCCTTCTCCCAGGAGGAAAACTCTGCACAGAGAAGCGGTGCTGCTCAGCATACCCTCCCAGGCTCCCTCCCATGTTCTCAGCTGCCACCAGAGCCAATATGGCAGCAGAACACGTGTGACTCGGGGCAGCTGGATTTCCGGTCCTGGGGGCCACTCGGTGGAAGCGAAGGAAAGGAGTTGAAAGCTTTGTTAACGTTAGTGACCCCTTGGCTGCTAATAGTTCCCCACAGATGAAAACATCAGAAGAAAACGGGTATTAGCAAGGAAAAGACTTCATGTGGATGCGCCAGGCACTAGGGAGCCTACAAGAGATGCATTGTGTTCAGGCCCTTTAAGAAGACAGCTTTTGATGGAGTGCCCTGTCCATTAAACCGAAACCTGGGGTGACACTTTCTTGATGCCCCATCTCACCAGATTGTTGATGAGATACTGTTTACCCTCGTCACCCGCTGTTGGTTACTACTGAGGACCCTTCAGCACAATGGTTAACATTCCCTTGGTTGCTTACTCATTTGAAATCCGTTTGGAGTGTGTGAGCTGATGCTTCCGCCGTTGTCATATGTGGTAGGAGTATTTAGTCAGTGGGCACTCAGAAATATGTGCACATTGTTAAGGTTTAGTGAAGTGGGCTTGACCTCAGGGGTTGGCATAACTCAAGATTTATATTTCAAACTGGAGGGGAGACAAGAAAAAGAAAAACTGGAGGATCGTAAGGGAGTTGAACTGAAGTTCCAAGTTGGCCGCCCTCCTCACGTTAGTCTAAGAGCACGTGACGCTACCTTTCTTAGAGCCGTTTCTCCATCCTGTCAACTCCTTCGCTTCCTGTCAAGCTCCTGCTCTCGACGGAAGCCCCAAAGTGCAGCACAGAACTTGGCCCAAAACTGGCCCCCACCCCCATTCGTAAGAGGAGAGGAATGGTCCCGCCTACCTCCCCGGGTTCCTTGTGGAGATGCTTCCTCACCAAGGCCAGCAAGGATTTCCATTGTTTCAATGGCTCCTTTTCACTTCCCCGTTTCCACCCCACACGAGACGCAGACCCGGGGCCAGCGCTCTCTGCGGAATTGAGTGTCACTTTCTGGCCATTAATCTCTAAGAGTCTATCAGGACCATTTGCATTAGCCCCTCTTACAAAACCCCAGCTGGGCCCTAGTGGGCCAGAAGTGGGGCTCAGGAAGCTGCACGCTGGAGCCAGCTGGAATCCGAGTCCACGGTGTCCCAATGCCCTTTCGGACCAGGCCCTGCAATGTGCCATCTGTGCCCCAGCCAACCCTACCATGGGGCTGTAGGACATCATGGACGGTCACCATTTGAGCGGGACAAGTGTCTCCTATCTCATGATAGGCTGGGGGTATTGATGGAAGCACACTGGCTAGAAAGCTTAAGTGGGTTTGAAACAGCACAGCTGGGCCCTGGACTGGTGAACTTGGGCAGCTGGCAGAGATCAAGTGTGCATGTGCAGTGGAGCGTGGGAGGTGGGGCAAGAACGCGGAAGACAGACTGGGCACCTGCCCCGCCCCCTGCCTCCCAAACACACGGACTGTCCTTTCCGTGATGACCATGCATCTTTCCTAATGGAACACAATCGCTGAACTTGGTACATTTCAAGCACTTTAGCCTTCCAGGACACCAGACTGCTGATGAGAACCATCTTCCGCGGGCGCCATGTTAATGAGAGGCCAAATTTCATACGCTTGCAAACTTTCCCCCCACCCCCCGCCCCCGCCCGCCTCCTGCTGTATTACACCCCGCCTTCCCTCTCAATAAAAGGTTGCATCAGAGAGCGCGCGAGAGAGATGTCCATAATTTATAGTATGGGCATTTCACTAGGGACAAGCGCTAATCTGTACTTACCGATACATTTAAGAAAATGCATCCTCCCGCAAGCCTGCACCATTTATGACTCTTGGCACAAACCGCAATGCTCAGTCTTCAATTAAGGGACACCTTAGGGTTCATTATCACACAATCGCTCCCTGTGAACCATGCCAAATGCTGTTTTGGCACAGAGCTTGGAAGATGAATTAGAAGGAAGTCTTCTCCGTAATGCCCTCTCCCTAATTCCCACCCCCATCATCAGCGTTTACGCCCGCCTCTGGCTCGGCCCCCTCCTCCTCAAGTGGCTTTTACTATTCAATTTCTCAACGTCAAGCTAGAGTCTCTGGAGGTGTAGTTAGGACGCCCTATCTCTTTTTGTTTTCCGGCTCTTACAGGCCTCAGAACGGCTACAGATGGGCTGCACTCCACACCCCTTTTGGGCCTAAAGGAGCCACAGATGCTTTCCTCCCTCCTCTTAGTTCGGTCGAGAAAAGAAAAAGAACCAGAATTGGAAACACACACGAGAATGAGCCATAAGGCGGACCCACACGCGCGCATCGAAATGAAGGGATGACGCACGCACGCATGCAGCCAGCGGCAGAGACAGGCGTGTTCAAATATTAAAGCGGAGAGCTGGGTCCAAAGCCAGTTGCTTCCATCAACAGGGAAGGAAGGAGGGAAAAAAAAGCTGAAGGCCGATCTTTATTCCTCACTATCCTGGTCCGGGGCCCACATGGTCATAATGTGTCCTGAAACCGGGGGCCCCTCCAGAATTTAAACCGTGGGTAAGGACACCCCCTTTCTGTTTCCTTATTGAAAAAAACAGAATGAGCATCTTCCCAGCTCTCCCAGCACCATGGCCCGCAGCAGGCCGGGGCTGAGAGAACAGATACCACCCAGGACACAGCCAGAGGTCGAGCAGTGGGGCAGGGAGGGAGCGGGTCACAGCAGCTGCAGCCAAAGCAAGTCTTCTCCGTAATGCCCTCTCCCTAATCCCCACCCCACCACCAGCGTTTAGGCCCTCCCCTGGCTCAACCCCCTTCTTCTTCTCAGGTGGCTTTTACTTGAGAAGGCAGCAGCCAACTCA
>PVJC01008200.1:0-49169 GCA_004026665.1 Murina feae | reverse complement strand
GGTTGGCCACAGATGTTCCCTTTGTTGTATGTGTTTTTCCCATTGACCCCTTCCACCTCATATCCAACCCCCCCAGGCCTTTCCCCCCTATGTCTATGTCCATAGGTTATCTCTTAACATTTCTGTTTCCTTTCCAATCTCTAAATTTTATTTTCTAAGTTGTGTACTATGATAGTCTTATCTAATTTTCTCTTAGCACAATCTTTTTTTCCCTTTGTAGTACCATTATCCCAAAATACCCACCTAGCAAAACCATACCATTGATTACTGGGTAATGCTATCATTTAATTTCTTTCTTTTTATGCTCAGGTTACTGAAAGCTACTGAGAATGGTCAGAATGCAGTTCAGGCAATCCAACTTTCAGCGGTGGGAGCCCACCAGGTATTTGCGATGGTGGGCCACCCAGCTGGAAACGTCCACGCCTGCACTCACCAGCCATCCCACCCCCCAGTGCACGAACCCTGAGGGGGCTGTGGCCAGCCTGAAAAGAGCCCTCAGCCCCTCACCCAGGCTGGCCATGCATTCCAGCAGGTGGACATCCCCCCCGAGGGGTCCCAGACTGTGAGAGGGCACAGGCCAGGATGAGGGACCTCCTCCTCCCCTCGCCGAGTGCACAAATTTTTGTGCACCGGGCCCCTAGTGAAGTAATAATGAACTCAGCGTAGTTGCTGAAAGCATTGGGCTACTTCTTGCCTCCCTGCACTTGCTCTTGCTGTTCCCTCGACCTGGAATGCCTTTCTTCTCCTCCGCTCTCTTCTTTCCCACGTCTCAAGCCATGCCTTACGATCATCAACACTACGTGACTCAGGAGAATAGGGATCTCATCTGTCTTGCCCACTGCTGTTTTCTTAATAAGAAACCTGCTTTCAATAGATATTGGCTAATAATTAAATAAGTGAATGGACAAATAGGCCTCGTCTAGAATCAAGTGCTTCAGAAAAGTTGGCCTGACCACATGCCTTACCAGAGGGGATCCCCTCACAAGGCATTTCTATCCATGTCTCATTCTTTGCATTTAACATAAAAATGTGTGATGACATTCTAGTACTCAAAGCCAGAGGCTGTCCTTTTCATATCCAGATTCCCTGAGTGAGGGCTCCGAGCCTGGCTGGTAGGGTGCTCTATAAAGGTATCCCTAACTCTTCTCCTCTCTCTTCTTTGGCTCTTTGGAAAGAGTCTTGACACCTCTGGACCCAGGCTGGAGAGCAGAACCCTCAGTTCCTCCCAGAAAAATGAGATCAACTCAGGAGCTACCTCGAGGGGCAGGGTTTGGGGGGGAGGGTGAGGGTTGGGGAAGACTTGCGCTTTTCACAGTCCATGCATTGGACTGAATTCTTCACAACTAAGCAAAATGGCAAAAGGGAAATATAGGTCTTCAAACAAGTGATTTATTCTGTATCAGAAACGCATTTACCTGGCCTATTTTGCTGAACAGAAAAACCTCAGATTCACTTAGTAAAACTCAATCTGAATATTTCTATCCTTTATTTCCATACAGATTAGCTTCATATGGCCTCGAGTATAAACACCACAGATTGGCTCGCGGGTTCTATGGGGGGAAAGAGGCAGCATGGAAGGGAGATCATTGCTATTTTAAGTTTCTTCATGGTTCAGCAGGCGGCTGCTAAGAGTTCCAAAGGAGCCAACCAAATAAGAAAAGTTTATTGATTAGTTTACAAATAACTGTTGTATAAGAAAAGATACTGAATGGCAGGCTGGCTTACTGATGGCTTACTTCTTATGGCCCCTTTCATTACATGGCCCCGGGAGATGGGCTCAAGGGGAAAATAAAAGCAGCAAAGCAAATGCTCATCTAGGTAAATAAGTGTTTGCACAGGGATAAAAAAAAAAAAATAAAGAAATGGGACTCTTTATTGGTTGCTATTTTGGAAGTAGACCAATATATGCCTACTCTTCTTCATCTCTTCATAAAAATAACTCTTTCTAAATTTTTTCCTCCTTTGACCAACACAATAAAGCTCGACACACTGGACTCCATGGCTCAGGTGATAAGCTTCCATATGGTTCCCTCCAGTCACCATCATTCATTGAGCAGCTTGAGAAAAGGAGTTTAAGTGTCAAATCTGTGCTCATTCCTGGGTTTGTGCCTGAGGAATCCTGACCTAAGGAGAAAAAAAGTCATTTCTGGAGGGGCTTTGGGCCTGGAAAAATAAATACAGGAACAATACCAGGATCTCAGTCCAGGCGCAGCCCCACTTCATCTCTGGGAGACCTGGGCACATTGTTGACTCGGTGGGAGGATTCCCTAAACGCCAGCACACAAGCCCAGAACAAGGTGAGCTCCTTTGCAATGCCTCTGTCTCTAGCTAGGATGAGATTTCCACTGCATAGAAGTTCTCACGAGACGTGGGGAGCAGCAAGAGAGGTGGTTAAGCAGTGAGCCAGGCAGATAGCGAGGGACCTTCTAGACCTTCCAAAGAGCTTGGCTGGTCCGGTGTCCGCTGACTGGTAAGTATCGAATGTGGAGGAAGCACAATGTTTTAGATTCTCATGGTATAGTGATGGAGCACTAACCCCAGAGCACAAAGAGACAGTGTTATTGCCTTTTCAACCCCCTTTAAAATGTCAAACAAGTGATTTATTTGTGTATATTTTCCAGGGTACTAAGAGTGTCTCACCTTGACTTTGATCAAAATTTCTTAAGCATTTGCTAATTTTTCTTTTTAACAGTTATAGGACCCCAGGCACAGGCATTCAATAGCTACTGCCATAATACAAATTCACCTTTTGTCAATATTGTATTTATTTTCCAGGTTACCTTCTTTTCCTAGAGAGTGAATTTTTAAAAATCGTGTTAGTGGTAAGTACATTTAATTTAAAAGAAGTCTTTATAAGTTTTTTTTACAAACTGTCTTGCTGGTGGGAATGTGAATTGGTACAACCCTCATTCCAATTAGACAATATTTAATAAAATAATGCATGCATTTAGTATTCAACAAGCAATGTCACCTCAAGGAATTCACACCAAAGGTTTATCTCCAACAGTAAGAAAATACATGTGTACCATTCCATTTGTTCCAGTATTGTTTGCAATCTGCAAACATTGGAAACAAGTTAGAGGTCCATATAGAGAAGGTGACTTAATCAACTCTGGTACACCCATTCATAGTACAGTATAATGTCACCGAAAAAAAATAATGAGGATGATTTCTATTCACTGATAGGGAGTCTGAAGAGAGTGATGTCCAGGTATTACTAAGTGGAAAAAAATTGAAGTACAAGGGATATTTATAATATGCTACTGGTTGTGTAAGAAAAAAAAGGAAAACAAGAAAATATACATGTATTTCTTTATTTACACAAAAAGAAATACAGGAAGGATAACTCAGAAACTAATGAGCTTGGTTATATTGGTGTGTGTGTGGAAAAGGATTGGAAAGAGAGCAGAGTGTGATGAGGTGAGATCAGGGGTGGGAGAGGGGTACTTCTCCAAGGATGCCTGTTTGTGGAGTTGTGACATTTGGAAGTATGCTGTTTAACATTAAAAAATTAACAAGAATGAAGGGAAAAGCCTAAAATGGAATACAAACAGTAACCTATGAACTAACTCTGTCTCAAGTGAATAACACAAGCGCATCAAAATATCAACCGCATAGAGAAGTTGTAAGAAGTAAAGATTCATATGATATCCCCCAGACTAAAGACAGAATTAGCTGCATGAAAATACTTAAATGTGGTTAGTAGGTTTGTTCTTCACAGTAATATGCATTAGCAAATCCAAAACCACTCTCTGCATATTAGAGGATTGATTAAATAAGTAAATATACTGTGGACAATGAGACCACGGTTTCTGATAGTCACAAAAGGAAGAAATAAGTGTTCATATCAGCATGAACCTTGTGGGTTGGATTGGAATTCAAGATATTGATGTGTACTCACTATGCATGCTATAGATAGATGGATAGATAGATATAATTATATATAGATGTGTTTGGGAATATATATATATATACACACACACTCACACACACACACACACACACTCACACACACTCACACACACAAACACTCACACTCACATACAGACTAGAAGCAATGGCATTCCCGTAACAATGAGCTACTTGTCATCCAGATGTTGGTTTTCAAATGTCATTATCCTCCAATAGAATCCAGGATCCTAAAAGAAATGGCTGATTCCAGAGCTGGGCCTGGGAGATTCTAACATGAGCCTGGACTAGTTCAGCCTAATTTTAATAACTGTATTCTGTTTTGTGAGAATGTTCATTTTAAGAAATGCATATTCATGCCTACAGTGTATTTTCCAAGTGCTCAGAAAAGAAATGATACACAATGGTGGTATGTGTATTTGTGTATCTACACAAACTTACGTATAAAAAGTTTAGAAAACATTATCAAAATTTTCTTTAATTTATATAAGAAAATGATAATAAAGGAAATGCAATAAAATATTAACATTTAGAGAATCTAAATGAAATGTGTATAAGAATTTCTAGAAATTTGTTATTTCAAAATAACATGTTATTTTGGTGTGTTTTTTTTTAGTTTTTTTTTTAAGTGAGATAATTATTTAAGTAGAGCAAATTCATGACAGCAGCAAAAACATAACCAGAGTTTGGGAAAGACTGTGGTTAAGGACGAAGACCCAGTAAAGGGCTCAATGGTCCACAGAAACAGCAAGGCTGCAAAATGATGTATCGAATTCCCATCTCTAACTCCCTACTCCAACCCATAATCAAAGAACCTAGTACAGCTCAGAGAGTCATCTGAACATCAGCAAAAAGCAGCAGGAGTGCAGACTTCCAGTAGGGAGGGGGCCCCTCCTGCTTCCTAGTGGGAGGAGAGAGGACAGAAAGGTGGTGTTCTAAGTTCTTCACTAGACAGTAGTTACATGGGAATGTTCCAGACACTGGAAAACTTTCATTTGAGTCACTTAACACCAGAGGGCTGCCAGGAAGAGGGCACATTAAGCAGATAACCCAGATACTGAGAGGCAGATATTTCCTCAGAGAAGCTCATGTGTTCACAGATGCTATGATGTGCCTCATGCTGTGTAGCAGAGGAAAGCTGTAATGTTTCAATGAAGGGATCAGAATGTAGTGGGACGGCAGAAAGTCCTGATTTCTCTACGTACTGGATTTCCCCTCCTTCCCGAATATCTATTCATCTATAAAACGGCGATTTAAAGAATCCTGCTTTACAGCGTTGCTTTGAAGATTTAAGGTCATTTATTTAGCCAGTAAATATTTATTGAGTGCTTATTATATGTCAGACACCCTTCTGGGGAATGTGATGTCACCAAGCCCTTATGTTATAGGGGCCACATTCAAAGGCTCAGTGTGAGAAAGATGAAAGGCTGGTGGCTGGAGCCCATGAGTAAATAGGAGAGTTGGTGATGAGAGTGGAGGTAGGCTTTAGGCTTGAAGAGCGAGCTGGATTTTTTTAAGTAGGAAGAAACTACAGGAAGTCTCTAAGCAAAGGAAAACCATGCTCAGATTTGCATTCTGACCGCCATGTGCAGAATAAATGTGGGGAGGGCACAGAGCAGAACAGGGATACCAAAGAGGAGCATTGTACTAGTTCAACAGGAAATAAGGATTTGGGAGGGGAGCGGGGAGGGCTGGGTGAGGGTTGGTAACAATGAAAACCTTCAGGAAATGCTTCCTCCAAGACCCACAGAGTAAATGTTTTAGGCAAAATTGAGGCCAAAGGCAGGCTGAAGACTAATGGGTACATATCTATAAAAGTAGTTAAAACCTTTGTGTTAAAAATAAATAAATAAAAGGCACTCTTAGCTCAAGAGCCATAAAACAAAAACCAGGCCGCTGGCTGGATTTGGACCAAGGGCTGCAGTTTGTCAAGGACTGATTAGGAGACAACGAAAAGGAGGTGGCCCTTTGTAACAGGAATATGGCGATTGTTTGTAGGGTGGATCAGGGCTTGAAAAGAACTTCACGCCTCATGACTAGTGGTGAGTGTGTTTCAAAGGCCCTACTACTTAGCCCCATCAGAGGATTAACCCGATTGAGGCATTGGGCTATAGGATTCTCCTTCTTCTTTTCAGAACCTGGGTTTTGGAGACTGCATGGGGAGGGGAGCTCTCTCTTTTACATTTTGAGTGTAGGACCTCTGTCTTATTGATATTCAGGTAGAATTGGAATTCCACATTTCCGTTTGCACTGGGAATGTGAGTAAACATGCCACTTGTCCTTGACATAAACATCTTGTGAGTGAGAAAAACCCTGTCCACTTGACATTTATTAAAGGGGTGAGGAAAAGGATGAAAGGGAGTGGGTGCCATTTCAGGTGCCACCTGATTTACCTATTGTGAAGTTGAAAGACTTATAACTACTGCAAGTGAAAGCTGGTACCTGGCGCAGGCAACGACAGGGAAGTGAATCAGGGAGTTCTCTACACCGAACTGTCTACTAACCCATAGAGATTAATACGATGAATAATCCACACCCACACAGTTTTCTTCTAAAGGTCACTCACTGGACTCTGCCCTAACCGGTTTGGCTCAGTGGATAGAGCGTCAGCCTGCGGACCGAAAGGTCCCAGGTTCGATTATGGTCAAGGGCATGTACCTTGGTTGTGGGCACATCCCCAGTAGGAGGCAGCTGATCGATGTTTCTCTCTCATCAATGTTTCTAACTCTCTATCCCTCTCTCTTCCCCTCTGTAAAAAATCAATGAAATATACTAAAAAATAAAATAAAATAAAGGTCACTGGACTCAAGTTACAAATCAGCTCATTTTTGTTTGCTGGTCACCATTTTCACATTTATAAAGAGGAGAATAGGATGCAGAATAGAACTTGAATGAATATCAAGCACTAGATAGAGTCCCCTCCTTCAAGTTTAATTTCATAGCTTACTGTATATTACATCATATCAGCTTATATTATGTATGTTATATATACTATATACTACTTCTATATCATATATTCATGTTATATACAAACATATTCATTGATTTATAATATAATAATTCATATTTATTTAGATTATAAAAACAATGTTAATTACAGAAAATTTTGAAAATTTACCCAAGAGGGAAAAATGTTCACTAAATCCTGGTAACTACAAGTAACTTTTTAATGTTCTTTTCTCACCTTTTACACTTGGATTTTTTTTTCAGAATGGGGCAAACTTTTGTTGTGTTATTGATGTACACCTTTGATACTCAAGCTTTAAAAAATCTTGTTCTATGGTTTATTATTTTACCCAGGATTTTAGCACTCGCATTTTCTATGGTGTTGAGGACTTTTCAAAAGCTGGTACCTGGCCAGGGGGTTTAAGGTGCTCTCCATATTCCGTTATCATAGGTGATAATTTTATATGTGTTTTTCTCTTCATAAATATCCTTGTTATTTTAGATTGTGTCTAGAACATAAAACCAGAGAGTCAAACGTCGCAAGTTTTTCTAAGGCCAACTTGCCACCAAAAATCTGGGGATTTTCGGCCCCCATGTGGGAGTGTGGGTGTTCATCCCTCTCCACCTTCACCATTCCCATAGTAAAGAAATTTGTTAACTGATGCAAAAGCTTTATCCCCTTGTTTGCTAAACAAATGTATTTATTTTATTTAGCTTTATTTTAATCTAACTCCACTTCTTTTTATGCAGCTTTTAAGAAGGACTTGATGCTTTTTCATATGCCCATTTTTGGGGGGGTTGCTAATTAATCTCTGTCTCTTTAAAGTACATTATCTACCGGCTTTTCTCTTATCCAGAGAAGGAATATTTCTGTCTGTTTCAAATTACAACCACATCAATGATGATGATAATGATGATGATGATGATGATGATGATGATGATGATGATACAATCCGCAGGCATACATGAAAGAGGGAACCTGTGACAGGTGGGCCAGATTGTCTTGGAGATTCCAGGAAGTGTCTCTGGGCAAGTCTCCCCATGACAGCTCCCTACCCTGTCTGTGGGGACAGATCTGGGCTTGTGTGGCATTTGAATGCTCTTGATCTGCTCTTATGTAATAAGTATGACTCATGTTACGATATGAGTCACTCAATCCCTTGCCTGGGGCACCTCCGCTAGGCCTGTGGAGCTTCCCACCTGCCTTGATCCCTGTCTGAATAGAGATAGCATGACTCAGCGCCAGGGAAGGGCGGTTCTCTCTGTCTGGCTGGTGTCCTGAGCCCCAGGAAGCTTTGGGTTTGTGGCGTGGCAGCTAAGAGGAAAGCCACACTACCCACGTCAGCAGTGCCCCTCGGAAGGACCCACACACAGGAAGGGACAGCCCTGAGGCCAGCCGGAGTCTACCACCCAGCCACCAGGTGTGGAGAGGAAACAACAAGGTCACAGTGTCTATTTAGATTTTTAGTGAATTTCTCTTCTCTTCCTCATGGCATCATGGGAAGTCAGGGTGACGTGGATAATAATAATAACCACTAATAATTCTGAGCACTTAACATTTGCCAGGCATTGTACAAGGCACTTCACACAGTTAAGCCTCACAGTAAGACACAATCTAACTAGGACTATTATAACCATGTGACAGATGTGGAAACTTGGATCCAGTGAGTGATTTGCTCATGTCCATACAGCCAAGTAAGAGGCAGATCTGGAATCTGAACCCCAACTCCAGGGCTTTTTCTCTTTGCCATTAGATCAGTCCTCTTAATAATCTGTAAAGTGCAAATGAATCACCCAGGGATACTTTTGAAATGAAGATTCTGACTCAGCAGGAAATTTTGGAGTAAGGAAATAAGAGTAGGGACTAGGCTGGAATGGCAGGTGGGGTCAGGAGAGGAGTAAAGACTAACAAGTTCACTGTGAGGGCACCTGAGGCCTCTCCAGGATAGGGCCTCACGGACTCCACACTGCAACCCTGCAAGGTGCTACAGAATTTATCATCAAAATGACTCAGAACCAGAGGTCATCCCAGGGGTTGCTGTAGGTGAAGCTGGCCACCCAGTACAGACAACATGAAGGACTCCGCATGCATCCAAGCCTGGGGGCAGGTCCCGTCTTCTTCTGACCATGGCAGTTACCAGGGGGGACCCACTCCATGAGTGAACGCACCCAAAGCCATAGGCCATTTGTTCCACCTTCACTACCAGAGTCCCTATCTCTCCCCATCCCCAAATCTAGGATGAACTATCAAGGCTATCTTGCCTATCTGAGGAAAATGAATAACATGACTGCTCCCAATAATAGTATTGAGTGCAAAGTTTCCCCAACTATGGTCCCTGCAGGAGCAGCATTAGTATCACCTGGGAACTTATTAAAGTACAAATTCTTGGGCCTCACCCAAGTCCACTGAATCAGAAACTCTGGGGGTGAGGCTCAACAATATGTGTTTTAATAAGCTCGTCAGGTATCCACTCAAGGTTGAAAATCACTGTTTTGTTAATCAAGCATCAGGCCCCTGAATCAGACATCCAAAGTTTTCAATTCTAATTTGGCCAAATAGTAGCTGCTACCTTGTTTCTAGTTCCTTAGGCTTTCTATACCTCAGTTTCCTCATCTGTACAAAGGAATAAAACATAACATCAGTCACAGGATTGCCAGGGAATTGACTGAAGTAACCCAGGTACTCATCTAGCATGATTCTTTGCACATATCAGTGAGTAAAGGTTAGTGCTGATTTTAATGGCAGTGGTTTTATTATGATAGAGGGTTTGGGGTGTTTATCTGTACCTCTATGGAGTGTGGTAGTTTGGAAACTCCCCAGGGGGGCTCTATTGTGCCTCCAAAAGCTTACAAATTCTCCTTCATACTCTTTTGTAATTCAGTGTCTTAATAATAATACAATAGGTGCTGAGTTGTTTTTTTAAAGAATATTAAGCAAAAATGACTACGCGCAAGTAAACCAGCATTTGTAAGAGATTGGGAGCATGGCATGGCCAGGGGATGAATGAGGGTATAGATGGATCTCTGTACAAAAGCCTAGAAATTCTGATTTTTCTCCTGTCAGGGGAGGGTATATTTTTTTCATGATTGTGACTTCCTTTACATGGCTAATTTTTTAATATGGAACTATCCAAGAACTCTTATATAGAACTACAGGCCCAGTGAAAAAATTCGTGCATCGGTGGGGTCCAGCCGGCCTGCCCCAATAGTTGCCCACCTGCCCAGCCCCCAATCAGAGTGAGAGGGGGCAATTTAGGGTGGGGCAGGCCCGGGGGAGGGGCTGCGGGCAGTTGCCCAGCTGGCCCTGCCCCCTGGTCGAACTCCCAGTTGAGGGGACAATTTGCATATTAACCTTTTATTATATAGGATAGTAGAATAAGTCACCAAGAATTCAACACCCAAGCTTCAACAAATCTCAGCATATGACAAATTTTCTCCTCACAAAACCAGAAATTTTACAACAGAATTTAAGTACTTATCACTTAATCTCTACATGTTTTAGGCTGGATCTCTACTAGATAAGGCCCTTATATTTTAAAATATAACTACATACTATTGTTTTTCAGTGTAACACTGATATTCTGGTCCAGAAGGTTGAGGGCCTTTGTTGAAAACCAGAGAATTGAGACTAAGAGACATTTACAAGCATAAATATCTTTAAAATATGGAAAAGGTGGACATTTTCAAAAAATATAAACTGAGAAAATTCCCTCCAGCAGAACTACACTAAAGAAAGCACCACAAGAAATGCTTCAGGTAGAAGAAATAAGATTCTAAATGGATGATCAGAAATGCATGAAGGAGTGAAAAATGGTGGAAAGGGTAAATACATGATAATTCTAAAATTATATTTTTTAAAATATATTTTATTGATTTTTTTACGGAGAGAAAGGGAGAGGGACAGAGAGCCAGAAGCATCGATGAGAGAAAAACATCGATCAGCTGCCTCCTGCACGCCCCCCACTGGGAATGTGCCCTCAACCAAGGTACATGCCCTTGACCAGAATTGAACCTGGGACCTTTCAGTCTGCAGGCTGATGCTCTATCTACCGAGCCAAACCAGTTAGGGCATAAAATAATATTAACTGTATACAATTACAATAATGTCTTATGTCAATTAACATACATGAAAACAATGACAGCATGTGTGAGAAAATAAGTGGAGTTAAAGTGTCCTAAGTTCTTCATGCTTTCTGGGAATTAAAAAAAACAAACACACGCTTATTTATATTGAACTCTAATTAGTTAGTGATGTATATTTGATCTCTTATATAACCACTAAAGTAAAAATAAAGTAATATAAAACTAACAAGCCTATGGGGAATGAATAATTAATAAATGCTTGATTAATCCAAAAAAAAGAAAGGGGGGAGATAAAAAATAGATAGGAAGAATAGAAAACAGATAATAACATGCTGGGAAATTATAATTCAAATATATGTGTAATGTAACTATATATCTAATTACATTAAATATAAAGAGAATAAATACATTAATTAAAATACAAAGATTATCAAATTGGTAAAATATCTTCTAAGCAGCATAAGATATTCATGTATATACTATGAAATCATTAAATATTGAAAGCAAAAGGATAAAAAATACTAGGATATTAATTATTCCCAAATTAAACTACAGATCCAATGCAATCCCAATAAAAATCCCAATAGGCTGTTTGTGTAAACTGACTAGTTGACTCTGTAATTTATATGAAAATGCAAAGTGCTAAAAACAGTCAGAACAATTCTGAAGAAGAGCAAAGTTGGAGGACTTACTCTACAAGATATCAAGACTTATCCTAAACTTTGATAACTAAACAGTGTAGTTACTGATACAAAGATAAACAAATGAACCAAAGAAACATAATAAAGAGCCCAGAAACAGATCTACATACAATGTTATATATAATACTAGGGGTCCGGTGCAGCCTGGTCTGCACCCTCTCCAATTGGGGAACCCTCAGGGCTGCTGGCTCCTTACCGCTCACCTGCCTGCTGGCCTGATCTCCTAACTGCTCTCTGCCTGCCTGATAACCTGTAACTGCCTCTGCCTCAGCCCTGCCACCATGGCTTTGTCTGGAAGGATGTCCGGAAGGTCGTCTGGAAGATGTTCAGTCTAACTAGCATATTACTTTTTTATTAGTATAGATAGAAATAGCAATGCAGTGGGTAAAACTATGGTTTATTTAATAAATGGTCCTGGATCAATTAATTGAAAAGTTGAATTCTGACTCCTACTTCACATCATACACAAACATAATTTCCAGATTGAATGAAGGCCTAAATGTGAAATTTAAAACAGTCCAAGTTTCTAGAATATAACAAAAGAGCATATTTTCATGACCTTAAGAAAACAGTAAACCTGATAAAAAATATTGTGAGTATTTGAGAAACTAATTGATCAATTGGCTTTCTTTAAAATAAGTAATTTCGATCTATCCAAAGATATCATTAATTTAGTAAAAGAATAATACACAGAATGGAATAAAGAGCACTTATCTAGACTATAAACTGAAATTCTAAAAATAAAAAAAGACTGGCAATCTGACAGAAAAGTGGGCAAAAGACTTGAACAGACATCTCACAAAAGAAGACAATCAAACTGATAGTATGAATATGAAAAGAGTCATCAAATATGCATATGAAAACCACAAGATACCACTACATGCTAACCAGACAGGCTAAAATGGGGGAGGAGGGATGTGGTGGACATTACCAATGCCTTCAAAGATGTAAAGCAATTAGAAGCCACCTGCACTGTTTGTGGGAGAGTAACTTGGGACACTTCAGAAAACTGGCAGTTATCTCCTTGAGCCAAACAAAAAGCAGTAACGTCTAAGCTTTTGGAGCAATTCTCCTCCTATGCATAAACCCAAGGAAATGCATGTGTACCAAGAGACAGTAATGAGAGTGTCCATGAGATCATTATATAATAGTGAAACCTGAAAAGCCCTGAATGTCTATCAAAAATAGAACAGATAAGTGCATATGGAATATAATTTAAAATGAATCATGTGTACTAGTAGTAGAAAGTAATAAATTACTGCTCTATCTATCAGCAGAGTTGAATTTCAGATATTGAGCAAAATAAGAAAAAGCACATCCCATGTAAGTTGTTACTATGTACATTTAAAAACCAGGCAACAGTCATCTTGATGATAGAAATCAGGACTATGGTTGCCTTTGGGGAGGACATGCTGGTGGTCACTGCACAGAAACACAGGAGAACTGCTTAGGGAGCTAAGAACGGTCTTATTTTCTGATCTGAGCTGAGGGTTAAAGGTATATTCTTTCGGTTCAACGTGTTTGGGCTGTGTAGTTAGGATTTGTGTACTTTTCGGAATATGTATCCTTCAATAAAACATTTTTAATGGATCTGATATGCTAGTGGTATCTGAGATTCCATAAAATATAAAAAGTTCACAAGTTGGTTCTGCTATGTCCACAACACATGTCTGGTGAGCTTACTGAATCCTCATTAGGTTTTTCTCAACCTTCCTCTACTACCCCAGGTAGAAGATATCTCTGGTGCTAACAGGCTGTCCATGCTGAGGGGTTACTGGGTTTGTTACGAGTCAACAGCAATATCTTCAGAGTCCTGGAGCCTAGACGTTACCCACGACTGTCAAGCGTCCTGGAGTGTCACATGACTAGCCTGCTCTTTCATTAAGTAACTCATGGATTGGAAACAGAAACTCTCAGACTCAAGCCTGAGTCTGGGCCAAAGGTACTCACAAGATTAATAAATAGCTACAGGAAGTTAAATTCACTCCACCACCACCAAATTTGGAGTTGGTAAAGGTATCAAAAGGGTAATAGAGATTCCCAAGGTAATGGCCAGAAAGACAAGAAGAAGGAGGCAGAAACAGCCTTGCCCAAAGACAAAGGGTCCATGATAGATATTATGGGGGACAGCATAATAGTGATGATGAAAATGGTATAATAATGATGATGCAACAAGAACACTCCATAGATTAGGCCCTGACTGTGGGAAGGTATCGTGCTAGTTAAAATATCTGCGTTTTCTCACTTAATTCTCACATTACCCACATTGAGGCAGTGTTAGCACACCTACATAGATGAAAAAATGGGAGACATGCTTGAGGAATTATCATCTGCATTGTGTGAGGATCCCTCTGCTAGCTGAAGTCAGAGAACTGAAAAGAAATGGACTTGGTTTGTAGATGTGTTTGTGGAAGGTGCCAATTATGGTAGGATTTCCAAGGAACACCTCAGAATGTTAAGAAGGACATTGGTATGACTCTTGGGTAAGGTTTCTCAACCTCAGCACTGCTGAGCTGGGGCCAGAAAATTATTTGTCGTGGGCCTGACCTGTACATCATAGTATGTTTAGCAGCACAAATGTCTACTACATGGGATACTTTAAAAAGCAATCTCATTTAAACACCCAATTACCTTTGAGAAAGATATTATGGTCATTATACGAGAGAAGAACCTGAGGATCCAGAGAGGTTAAGGGAATAGTCCAGAATCAGCCAGCCGGTAAGTGGCAGAGCTGGGATTTAAATCCAGGCTCTGAGTAGAATTCTCTCCACTTTTCCACATGCAAAATGATTGCAACTAAAAATCAGCAGATCAGAGAAATCTGCAACTTACTGCAAGGGATCACTCCCTTTGCACCTCAGTTTCCTCAGTTGTAAAGCCAGGACCCTCCCTACCCAGCCCATCTCAGTGGATAGGCTGAGCTTAAGGAACAAACAGCAGAACTCATGAGAAAGCTTCTTGACTTACTGGTAATCCTCAACATTCATTCAGGCTTTGTTGTTTGCAGTGATTTCATTTGGGTCAGTTTTGTTTTCAATGTGCCAGGTGGTGAACAAAATCTGAAAAGGTTTTCCATCTCTTGGGAAGTAGCTCTACTTTTACTTCACCTTTGAGAGTCTATTGTGACACAAAGTGTAGTGATTCACTTGGCAAGCTCTGCGGCATAGGAGAAGCTTCCAATTCAGACACAAAGCCCAGCTTCAGACATCAATGCAGACCAAGTCTTTGGCACATCTCAGGTGACGACTGAAGGAGATGGAAGAGGTGAAGAAACCCGAGCTTACTTCTGCTTGGAACCCATGACGGATTCCAGCCTCAGATTTGGAAGCAGGTTCACTTGAGGAAGAATTAGAGACCTTTGAGTACGCAAACCCCATATAGTTTCTCCAGCTGCAGTCAGTGACTCACCGCTGTTCAGTCACCCAAACATCGGTGAGAACCTGGTCTAAGGACGGTATGTGGTTTATCTGGCTGCAAAATCAGGGAAAACAGATATCTGTCCCAGGGCAGCACATCTGACACTAGTCACGTTCGCCTGAAGAACGTCTTTTCTCATAGTGATCATCATTTTTCTTAGCCTGGTTTGCTAGTTATCATGGCTGAGGAGAAAAGGAGAGGAGGAAACTGCTTTTCAATAATCCAGTCAAGAGACTCTGGTAGAGCTAGTAGCCAAAGCATGACATATCAGCCAGAGGGGAGGATTTAGAGCAGTCATTTTCAAACATTACTGGATCCAGTATTACTGTGGAGCATGTCTGAATGTACCTTCTCAGCTCTGGCCCTGGTGTTCCTAATTCTTTAAGTAATTCTGCATCAGGTCGGTACAAAATCCCACTTGGAGAAAAACACTCCTTGAAAATCTTTCCTAGTCATCACCTACTTATAGAATTTGTTTCTGCTGTAAATCCTAGTGAAGTTGCACAAAACTGCTACCTCAAAAAGTAACCATCTCTACCAGGATGCCTTTCTATTAGGACACCTGTTTCCTGGTCTGTTGCACGCACTTAGATATTGGGATGGGGACTGCATACACCAGAAAGTTCCTCTTTTCAGGCATGCCTTCATTGTAAAACCTGCAGAGAATCTTTGGACCTGGGTCTCTGGAAGAGTTCTTGTTCTACAGAAACAAATTAACCCTGGAATTTTAGCGATAAAACTTCACAAAGATCCCCAGTGCAGGTCAAAGGGCAGCTCTGCTCCACATTGCCACTCAGGGATTCAGGCTAACAGAAATGCCACCATCTGGTAGCTGAACCACCTGAAACACATAGCTCACAAAGTCATCTCAGCAGGGAAAGGGAGCAAGGAAAGGAACATGTTCGCTTTCAGCTGCCTTGTTTCAGAGGTGACACATTTGAAATGACCTATGTCCACATCCAGCTCTCCTCTCCATAAGCACTGAAGATTCCTTTCAGCCCTTTGTCACTGAGCCCGCACCATTTGAGCCCTTCTGACTGAGTTGTGAGCAATACAAATCTCCGAAGCAGACAGTCTTGACCAACTGGCCCATCTCATAGAATGAACTTGGTACAACGTAAGTATTAATATACCCAGCTTGTTAAAATCACATTGAAGGCGTTAATTTAAATTTCTCCACCATTTTAAACCTATTAAGGTTGACATTTGATGATTTTTTATGGACAATCTTTGTTTCCTTTTTTATTTAATTTATTGGAGTGATACTGGTTAATAAAATTATACAGGTTTCAGGTGCACAATCCCAAAACACATCATTTGTACACTGTATTATATGTTCACCACCCCAAGCCAATTCTCCTTTCATCACCATTTATTCCCCCTTTACCCTCCTATACCTCCCCTGACCCTGCCTCCCCCTGGAATCATTGTTGTCCATGTCCACGAGTTTTTTTCTTTATTTTTATTTTTGGTTCAATCCCTCCAACCCATCACCCTACCAGTCTCCCAACTGATGGAAAATCCTTATCATGATAAGAAAGTGTCCTGCACTTCTATTTTAAGGCAAATATGTGGTAACTTTGTTAATAAAAAATAAATAGCTTAAAAATTAAAGATATCAAAGCATTTCAATGATAAAACACCCAGAAAAATACAATGCAGCACAGCTTGTAGTTAGTCCCCGAAGCCCTCACACTAATTTGTTGGTGAAGCATTTTGCCAGATGTGGCTAGAGACCCGTCTGCCCTGATTCAGTTGGGATCTGCTTCCCTTTCATCATGAAGTTTCCATGTCATGTCAGGATCTCTTTCCAGTGCTCACACTGATCCATTTTAGAATGGCCTCCTCCTGGTGTCAGAGGTAATATAACTGCAAGAATGGCCAGCTTTGCCCCAGTTGCTGTTCAGTCTATGCAGATCAGACAATGTCTGTCTCTACCACTGTTCCTTTTCTTCTAACATGAGCATTTGTGTCCCAACTTGCTCTTGCCTACATGCAATGACGAAGGAAAGGATCAAGGTGTAACTTTTCCCAGCTCTCAGCTGAGAGTCTGTGAATCGCTTCTACAAAATGTCTCCTCCAACTGCAACGTGAAGACATTTCCTCCCATTTCTTTGGAAGATGCAAGCATTTCTTCGGTCAATTTCTACTAGGATGCTCTCCCTAAAGTCTCTTCTCTACCTCCCCATGTCCCCTGCTTCTTCAGCGGCAGGAGCTGAGGTGGAAAGCTGAGGGTTTGCAGCAGACACCCTGTCATCGGGTGTTACCAGAACTGCTGTGTCTGTGGTTCACCATGCTCTGCCTGCCAGTGCCCTAACCTGCCTTCACCTGGGAGCTGCTGGGCTCTCAGGTGCCATGCTTGGCCCCAGCGCAAGTGAGGGACCTGGATGAGTGAAGTTGAATGAGAAAGGCAGGCTTCCTGGTGTAGTGGGGAGAACAACATATTCCAGTGCGGGCCATGCATTTATGAGCTGTGCGGCGTGCAATAAGTGAATTAACCTTTCTGGGGCTCAGCTCCTCGTGTACAAACTGGAGACTAGGAATTTGCTGTGAGAATTAAATGAGATATTGTGCAAAATTGCTAGGCCAGCACCTGGCTCCTCCAAGGACCTCAGGAATGGATGTTCCCTAAAAGGGGGCTAACTGACTCAACTGGTTTGTGGTAAAATGCTTCCCAGGCCCTAACCAGTTTGGCTCAGTGGATAGAGCCTGGGACTGAAAGGTCCCAAGTTTGATTCCGGTCAAGGGCACGTACCTTGGTTGCGGGCACATCCCCAGTAGGAGGTGTGCAGGAGGCGGCTGATCGATGTTTCTCTCTCATTGATGTTTCTGGCTCTCTGTCCCTCTCCCTCCCTCTCTGTAAAAAATCAATAAAGTATATTTAAAAATAAAATAGAATAAGAAAAATGTTTCCCAGGCCCATCAGCTACAATAAAGGGCTTAGCACAAGCAAAGTCACAGTGTGTCTAGGGACTAAATGAGGAACCAATAATGGGGAGGGGAGAAATAAAGTTCGGGCTTCGCCAAGGAAGAAAAATAGACATGATGACATATATTTCCCTGTTCTGAAAAGCATCCCCCTCTTCCCCAACCAGCCCAGAAGCCTTATTTGCTAATGGATCAAATCCAAAGCCTGTGCCCTGGGAAATCATGATGCGCCTAATCATTTTAGCAATAATCCCTGAAAAATTGGCCATTACTGGAAGTGACCAACCATTTGGTTGTAACAACCTGAAGTGAGATTATTAACAGCAAACGCGAAGATGATTATTTTAGCAAATTGCCACTGATTGGTAAATTCAGAACACAAAGGACTCGTGCCTGGCTGGAGTCTCTGCAAAATAATTTTATGGCCATAATAAAATGTCTGCTGCATGAGAGAGAAAAGCCACTTAAGCCCATTTTCTCTCTGTTTGGGGCAGGGAAGCACCATCAGGGGCAGGGATGGACAGAAATTTGTGGGTGAACTCAGATAAAGAGTGCTGGGGGGAGTCACCACCGCTACCTTTTAGTTTGGGGAGCCCATTTTTCCTATTTGCTGAGCAAAGGAAAGTCCAGTGGATTATAAGGCTCCAATGTGGGCATAACACAGTAGCCTCTCTCAGTGAAATTATTATATCCATAAATTAGGCAGATATTTTTGTTTGTAAGTGATAGGCAGCCCAAACCAAACCAATTTATACAAAAATGGGACATTTGGGCTCATTTAAATGGAATCTGATGAGCTTCAGGGCTGATTGGATCCAAAGGACTCACACAGTGGCTCCCAGACTTAATCGACTTAATCCTTCTTTGTTAATTTCCTTACTTTCCCTCCTCTATGTAAGTACACAGAGGGGCAAGGTGGGGCAGCAGGTCAAGACTGGCCCCATTCCAGGTTCATATCTCTTCCCAGGAGACCCAGCAACAGCCCTCCCTGTCATTTGGATCCTGTTCTCATCACCAAACCAATCATAGTGGAAGGAAGAAACTAATTGGCCAGAACCACCACACAGAACCTTTCCTGGAGCTAAGGCAGGTGTACTGAGAGGAGGGGAGAAACTGGATGCCCTGAAAGATAGAGAGATGCTCGAACCAAAAGAAGGAGCCTGGAAGGGGGACAGATGCCGCCCCCAAAGGAAATGCCCACTGCAGAATGAGAATTAACCCCTTCATTAGAAAAAGACTCTGACGTGAGAAAGACTAAAATCTTGGGGTCACAAATGAAGGGCAGCCTGGCCAGGAAGGCGTCTTCAGCGAAACTTGTGGCAGTTGCTCTGAATACCTTCACCACTGACAAGAGGCAATTAAGGGAAAAGCGACTTGTCCAGAGGGCTATTTTTCTAATCAACACTGGAACTCAGAGTTTCCCAGCTGATGCCCCACTCTATAGCCTCACCTTGTGACTCCGTTTTCTGAGGTCTCGCCACCTCCGGTTTCTGGAGGTGGCCAGGTAAGTACACGGCTTCATCCTCCTCCTGGCAAGCTTGCTCACAGAGAGAGCTGAATGTAAACATGCAGGGAAGAAGGCGCAGGGGCCGGGGAGCGAGGGACATCACCCAGGGACACCACCACACTCCCAGATGTGCCTTCCTGTTAGTCTGGAAATGCCCTCATATTCATCCTCTGGGAAGCTGCTGAGGGGCCCCCACAAATCCCTTGACCAGATGTCCCGCTTTTGGCGGGACAGTCCCGATTTTTAACAATTTGTCCTGCGTCCCGCGGCATTTTAAAAAAGTCCCGATTTTTGGAAAGAATGCACGACAAGCCAGGGAACGGTGCGAGAATGGGAAGGGAAGATACGGTTTTCGGCGGCCAAGCGGTCAATGGTGTCCCGCTTTACCAATGTTAAAATCTGGTCACCTTACTACAGGACCCTGACACAAATCCCATGTGTCATTTCTCACCCAGGAGGTACCGCTGCCCCACTTCTACGCTGCCCCAGGGAAATCCTTCATACGCCTCTTCACAGCGTGGTGCAATGTTAAGGCTGTAGATTTCAGAGTCAAATCAACCTCTGCTCCAACGTCAGAGGCAGACTCTGAGGCAAGGGTTTCAGTGCATGTCGTTTATTGGGGGTGAGCCCTGGAAACACGGTGGGGGAGTAGGGAGGTGAGACAGGGAAGGAAAGGCGGTGCATTTTTAATAAAAATTGAAAGCAGTATCAAGAGCGTAACCACTGTAGGTAACGGGAGGACTGGGAGCTCGTGGAGGGCAGATACAGTGCTGGGGCTGTCCCAGGCCAGGAGTGGGAGGAGGGGCTTCCCCGGATGGAGCAGAAATGCGCAGAGTGGGCTCTGTTGGCCAGAAGAAGCTCTTGGGCAAAGGAAAGCAGGCGCCAGTAGTTTGAAGGTCAGGCTAACCCACGCTCAACTGTCCAGGGGCAGGGCCCTCGGGGCACCTGTTAGTCACCATCACTCTCTGGGCTTATGAAGACGAATGTGCCCTGTTTTTCTGAGCTTCCCTATCTGATCAGGACACCGACACCTCTCTCGTAGGGCTATTCTGAAGGCCAAGTGGATGGCAGGGGCCAAAACCTCCAGTGTCTGGGAGACACCTAGACTACGTTCTCTTGCCCCACCATGTGCTTTGGCAACTGGAGAGGCTGGATTCGCAGGACTCTCAGCAGGAGGCAGAGCACACCCTCCAAGCAGGGTGGAATCCATTGGCTGGGAAACGGCATCCCGTGGGTTCCTCGCTTCCAACACAAACACAAATGGATGAGGCGCTCGTGGCCAAAGTGGGTGCAAGGCATTTCGTTTATTTAATTGGATTTAATCTTCATTCTGTGTAGTGAATGCCGGAAGAAAACAATTAAGCAAAATGGTGAAACCGTTTATCAAAATGAAAGGAGAACTCAGCTGAGGGCTGGAGCCAGATTCTAGAAAAGTGGGGAAGGGGAAGCAGAGGAGCAAGGCAAGAAGAACCATCGCGTTGGTTGCCCCAGGTGATTGAGAACTTGCAGCATCACTTTGTGATCCCTCCATCATCTATGTGAACTCAGACTTGCTTCTGTGTAGATTTCTCGTGCCTCCATGCCTTTGCACAAGCCCTCTCCTCTGCCTGGTATTCCTCTACTTTTCTAGGTGCCAAATTCCAACACATCCTTCAAGACCGAGACTTCTCTTGTCTGCCTGTAGCCACTGACCATGCCTCCTGGCTCTGGAACCTCTGGGTATCACTGTGAAAGAGGTCAGCCCATGATAGCAATGCAGTGTGTTAGCCCTGGTCTCCTCCCTCACACCTGCCATTGACAAACAGATTCAAAGGTGGCACCCAGTGGTTCTCAACCTTCTGGCCCTTTAAATACAGTTCCTCATGTTGTGACCCAACCATAAAATTATTTTCATTGCTACTTCCTAACTGTAATGTTGCTACTGTTATGAGTCGTAATGTAAATATCTGACATGCAGGATGCAGGATGGTCTTAAGCAACCCCTGTGAAGAACTGCTGGGGGCACAGGTCAGTGAATAAAAGACACTGGCCAAGGGCCAGTGCAGGCTCTAGGACCCAGGGAGGAGCTGACATCTCTACTGGGTTTCATGTTGCAAAGGATGTTTCTGGGAGAAGATGGAGTTGGGTAGGGGACTTCAGATCCCCAGTATTTGCACAGGCTGATGACAGAAGTGAGAGTGAGTTTAGTGTCAGAGGTGGGAGCTGAGAGGTATATTCGGGGGGCAGTTCCAAAGTGGGGAGCGGATGTACAGTGGGAAGTTAATGGGGGAAATGGGGCACAGCCAGTCCATGGAGGAACATTCAAGTTTGTTATTTTCCTACAGGCAATAGTGAGCTGCCAATGCTTTCGGTCATAGGAGCAACCTATGAATAGGATTTTAGAGATATGAACCTGGCCAGGATGTGCTGGGGCGAATGCATGAAGACAACTGTGTTGGGGCACCATTGCCTCGAACCATAGGTGTGACGGGAAAGGCATTCTCTTGCAGAACAAGCACCTGGTATTACAAAGTCAAAGCAGCTGGCATGGATTAGAGACGTCTGTGTGACAGGCACAATTCTGAGTTCTTTTCATCTAATAACTCATTTGATGTTTAAAACAAACAGTACTAGTTTCATTCCCAGTTTTTTTTACAGATGGGGAAACTGAGGGGCTGAGAAGTGAAGTCCCTCAAGATCACACAGTTAACACACAGCAGAGTCGGAATTTGAAAGTAGGTAGTCTGGCCCACAAGCCCAGGCCTTAACCAACGCCCCCCCTCACCCCCGCCACTGAGCCTGCCTCATGCCTGTGGCATCGAAGCGCCATCAATGCGGAACTTACAGCTAAACACCTGAGGGCTCTAATCAATACTAATTTTCCTTCTATTTTATTTAATTGGTCACATCATCTTTATTTTTAAAATATATTTTTATTGATTTCAGAGAGGAAGAGAGAGGGGGAGAGAGAGATAGAAATATCAATGTTGAGAGAGAATCATTGATTGACTGACTCCTGCACACACCCTACTGGGGATCAAGCCTGCAACCTGCGCCTGTGCCCCAACTAGGAGTCGAACTGTGACCTACTGGTTCATAGGTCAGCACTCAACCACTGAGCCATGCCATCTTTTACTTGGGACATACCATGAAGAAAGCAGTCTTCTCACCACCCAGGTGGAGAGGGAAGGAGAAAGCCGTCATGTGGGTACACAGCAGCCCTTTCCCATGGCATCCCTGCACCCCTCCCTCGAAGCCCACTTGCTTCCCAGATCGGGCTGGTTTCCATCCGTCACTCAGTTCATTTGAGGTCTCTACCCCTTGGAAGAAACACGGGAGGCTGTGGCAGTGAACTCAGCAACATTTGCTCCCCAGCCCAAGAATAAACAGAGAAAGCAGGCTCTCCGCATCTTCAGAAGTGCATTTACTGTACTCGAAACAGATGAATTCTCTCTGTTTGCATTAATCGCATGACTATTTGGTCCAATTATTCTTCCCACTTCAGCAATCATGGTGTGCTTGTTCAAGAAGAAAGAAATAACAACAGCTTATCTTGTTGAGAGCAAAGAACAAACAGTGAAAAATCAGGGTCCGCTCCTAAATGCTACACTTGCTGTCATTGTGCTAAAGAGATGATTCATGTTCTCATAGCAACTCGGCGGGGGACGGGGGGGGGGGGGGGGGGGGGGGGGGGGGGGGGGGGCGGAGAGAAGAAAAAAGAGAGGTTTCTCAAAAGGATTCAGTTGCAATGGTTAAAAACCTTTTCAAAATCAGTCTGAATGCAGATAAAACTCTCTATTTTTATCATGAAACTCAACCCTGACTGCCCCTACCCCAAACACATCTTCTCACATTGACCAATTTACATAGGCTTACATAATTCTTTTGAATAATAACACATTTCATTAGGATCGGGTCATGGACAAAGCAATAAATGCTGTTTAATTCTCTCTCTAAAGAACTGTCAAGTACCCCTGATGTTTTCAGGGGACAAACAGGATGGTGCTGAAAAAAAAAAAGAAAGAAAGAAAGAAAGAAAAATACAGAAAAGAATTGCAAGGTACCTTGGGGTAAAAGTAAGTAGTAGTATAAATTCTGCCCTTCCCATGATGCAAGGCAGAGGTGCCTGCTCCGTGGGACAGTTGCTCCTGTCCTGTGCCTTTTCCCCATATAACCTTTCCCACATAAGATCTAGCAACCAATCAGAACCTCAGGAAAAATAATCTTTTTTTTTTCATAGACTTGGTCTTGAACCAACACACACTCCACTTCCGGACCTGTTACTGGAATCCTTGGCTCTGACTTCCTGCCTCACCTCTGGGTGAACCCCTGGATAAGACCGAGGTTATGTGTTGTGGTACCACGCCTGGGTCCTGTCCTCAGCTGGGTCTGCTACTGCCATCTGATGAAATGTGAAGCTGGATCCAGTCTGGTTGCTAAGAGTGTACCTTGGGTACCAGGCAACAGCGTTTGGCTGTGGAGCGGTGAGCAGGAAACTAAGTCAAAAGCTACCATTTCAGTGACCCATTCTTGTCTGATGGTGTCACAGCTAGAGAACAACGGTATCAGAGTAACCCTCTCAGAACAAAGGGGTTTTGCTCTCTCCCAACCAGTCAAGCCTGCCTGGATGCTTTACTCGTAGGCAATCACAGAGTGAGAAATGTAGGCTCCCAAAGCATTTAAACCCAGAGAGAATAAGAAAGGACCTGGAGATAGTTGGTAAGCTGTGTGAACAAAACTAAAAGAATTACTAAGCATCTATAAGAAGAATTGTTCTCTCATTAACAAGTGAGAACTCTTGCAATGTCAGGGCCTTAACAAGTAGGGATATTTTTTTTAATTGAGATATAACTGACATAACATTGTGTCAGTTTTAGGTATACAATATAATAATTTGATATTTGGATAGATGTACTGTGAAATGGTCTCCACAGTTAGTGTAGTTAACATCTGTCACCAAAGGCAGATCTATCTTTTCTGGAACTGTAGTACTTTACAGATGCAAGAAGTCTCTGTTCAGAAAAAGATTCAGTTCAACAAAATAATGAGCACCTTGGTGTACCCCAAACTAAACTTTGTGCTATAAGCATGATAAGATAGTTTTCCAAACTTTGATGTACAATTTAAAAGTGGAGACAGGAGGATAAATATGAAATTATAAAACAATAAAAAAACAGCAATAGACACTGATATAATATTGATATTGCACTATTAGGCAAGAGGTGACACGCCAAGAAGACATTTCAGAGAAAATAATGTATAAGAGAGGTTTTGAAGGATGCATAGGAGTTTGCCAAATGTACAAGAGGTGTGAAAGTATATTTCAGGAGAGGAAATGAAATCTTCAAAGGAAAAAGAAGCTGTGAACACATTTACATGAGATGGCAGTCTGGGATGTTTCCAAGATGCTCGGCATTACTGGATTGCACACAAAAAAGAGAGATGTGAGAAATAAAGCTGAGGCTGTAGAAAGTGCTTTGGGAAGATGTTTCATGCCTTATTTTATCCCATAGAAGAGCAGAAACCAGATATCTGAGCTAAGATGGCATGCAACATAGTGAATTTTGCAACTTAAAATATAGCAATGGTGCAGCAGTTAGAAAATTAATCAAGAAGTTTCTTTTAAAATATATTTTATTGATTTTTTTACAGAGAGGAAGGGAGAGGGATAGAGAGTTAGAAACATTGATGAGAGAGAAACATCGATCAGTTGCCTCCTGCACACCCCCTACTGGGGATATGCCTGCAATCAAGGCACATGCCCTTGACCATAATAGAACCCGGGACCCTTCAGTCCGCAGGCCGACGCTCTATCCACTGAGCCAAACCAGATAGGGCAAATCAAGAAGTTTTTATTGAATCACTGTTATGTCTCCACAATTTTTGCTAAACTTTGGGAAATACAAATAAGGCCTAAGCAATGAAATTCATTTTTCAAGGGTACACACTTCCTAATATCATCATCATCAAGAATGACATTTATTAAGGGGTTGCTAAGAACCAGAGACTGCTCTATACACTGTCCAGGAATTAGCTCACTTACCTAAACAATTGGGTTGGAGGAGACTATTATGATTATCCCCACTTTACAGGTAAGGGAACTGAGGCATGGTGAGGTTAAGTTTCCCAATGTACGAAAGCTAGTAAGAAACATGAAGACATATTATAAAAAGAAAACCTAATCATGTGCACACAGTGTCATGTCTCTGACAGATACTGTTAGTTGCTGACTAAAGAGCCATTTCTCTTTTTCAGTGCTAACAGAACCTCTGATTTTTTAAGCACCAATGTATCCAGTCGCTAGAGATGAATAATGATCTATCCAAGCCAAGAATATAATTATATCACCCTTTATCAGATGCTAGCTTACTCTGGAAACTCAGGGCAATCATGTGCTTAAATTCTTGCCGATGGAATAGAAGTCTGCTGGGGAGTTTCGGGGGAACTGTATCTTCCTGATAAATGCAAACTTTTTTCTTACCCCGTTTTTTGCCTTTGAATGCAGAGTGAGGGTGTGATGCTCAGAGATATGGTAGCCATCTTGTGACCATGAAGCAAATACTTGAGAAGGAAAAACCAACAGCATTTGGCTGGCAAAGCAGAGACTCAAAAAAAAGCCTGGGTCTTTGCTGACATATGTCTTTGGAGTCACCTATGTCTACCCCAATCTTCTCACATGCATTTGAAGACATCTTAGTGACATAGTAGTTTACCTTAATTTTCCATAATGCCCTTTTTCATTATGTAAACTAAAAACTTTCTTCTCCGTCATTAAGGGCTATTCAGCTTGACCTAATTTGTAGCCTATTCGCCTGTTCCCATGGACTGGTTGACCATTTCCAGCCCTATGTTAGGATTATCTGTATGGTTTTCCTTGCCTATCTCAGCAAATTTAATGTCATCCATACCGCAAAGCCCGTCTCAGATTCCACCTGCTCCTAAGCTTTCTTTGACTCCTCCATCCAAATAGAAAGCTTTCCTTATCACCTTTAAAAATGTGTTTCTTTTTAAATTTTAGAATAGTTTTAGATTTATAGAAAAAAATTGAAAATAGTATAGAGTTCTCATAAATCTCATACCCTTAATATCTAGTATCTTATATTAGTATATGTTTATTTGTTAGACTGAATAAACCAATCCTAGTACATTATTTAATTCTATATAATAAAAGCCTAATATGCAAATTGACCAAACAGCAAAACGACAGGTGGAACAACTGGTCACTATGACATGCACTGACTACCAGAGGGCAGATGCTCAATGCAGGAGCTTCCCCCAGCCTGCAGGCCCCAGGCCAGCCAAGGCAGGTGCCAGCAGGGTGTCCCCCCTCCATCACTCCACAGGTAGCCCCACAGATCACTCCTCAGATCAGCCCTGATCGTTGGCTAGGCCTATCTGTGTACAAATTTTGTGCATTGGGCCTCTAGTTATTAAATAAAGTAAAATTTGTATTCAAATTTCCTTAGTGTGCCTAACATCCCTTCTGTTCTAGGATTCTATCAGGGCACCACGGTACATTTCACACCTGACTCTGTAGGCTCTGCTTGGCTGGGACAGGTTCTTAGGCTTTTCTAGTCCTTAATGACCTTGCCAGTTTTGAAGAGTGCTAGTCAGATATTTTGTGGAATATTTTTCATTGGGATTTGTCTGATTTTCTTTTCCTGATTACAGTAGGGTTATGAGTCTTGGGGAGAAACATCATGGGGAAAAGTGACATTTTCATCATGTGATATCAGAGATATATGCTATCCACATGGCATTCCTGGTGATAATGACCTTGACCACCTGGCTGAGACCCTGTTTGCCAGGTTTCTCCACTCTACGGGTTCTCTTTTATCCTGCTTTCCATACCAAACTCTTTGGAAGCTCACACTAAAGGTCTCCAACTCCTCTTTTGTTATTTAAAAATTTAATTGATTTTTAGAGAGAGAGGAAGGGAGAGGGAGAGCGAGAAACCTATGTGAGAGCACAATATCGATTGGATGCCCCCTCCTGGGTATCAAGCCTGCATCCCAGGCATGTGCCCTGACTGAGATAGAACCAACTGGGAACCCTTTGGTACACGGAATGACACCCAACCAACTGAGCCACTCTGCCCACGGTTCAATTCCTCTTTGTATCCCTTTCATGACATTCCTAAAGCTCGTCATCTGTGTTAGTGCAAGTATTAGGTAAGTGCCAGTCACATATTATTAAATGAGATGTTTTCTTTAAAGTACCTACCTTGGCGCCTGACTCATGGAAGAGAGAAAGGAGGTAGAGAGGGAGGGAGGGGAGGAAAGAGGGAGGGAGGGAGAGAGAAAGAGAGGAAGAGAGAAAGAGGGGGAGAAAGGGAGGGAGGAGAAAGAGAGAGAGAGAGAGAGAGAGAGAGAGAGAGAGAGGGAGAGAGAGATGCAGGAACAAGAAAGATGGGTAAATAATTTTGAAAGAGAAAGAACATGAGGGTGAATAGGAGAAAAAGAGAGAGATTCATAAAAAGAAGCAAACAGGAAAAGAAGAAATAAAGAGCGAGAAGGGAAAAGAGAGAAGAAAAGGGGGAAACAAAGTGCTTGGCTTGCCGGGACCTGAGCACAGAGAGGAAGCCATGGTGGGGAAGCAGGAACACAAGCATCTCCATTTGTTCTGCCTCTGCTTCTCCCTCTGCCTCCATCCAGCTCCCTTCCAGCAGGCGTCTCATGGAGCCTCAAGGGCCCAAGACCACAGTCTCAGGGAGAGGTCTCCCTGCCTTCTGGAGCCTTGGCATGGAGCCTTCCTGAACATGCCATGGACGCAGGCAGATCAGCTCTGCAACAGATAACTCCCAGGCAGCAAGCTCGGGCCTGCCAAGAGGCCCCCAGCTCCCTTGCTGAATGGCTTTGGTGTCAAACGAGTGATTCCTGGGACTTGGTGTGGCGCGTTCTGTTTTATGTCCCGGGCACACACCCATGAGCTCTAAATCCAGGCACTGTCTTATTGACAGCTGGGCTCTGAGCAGGACTTCCCCAGGGCCGAGCACACTAACATCTGGCAGACGAGAGCGGAAGACTGGAGAGGCCACGGGGCTTGCTTATCCCACCATAAAAACATGTGCAGAGCTGGTAGAGAATAGTGGGTAAGGCCAGAGGTCTGACTACATTTAAGTCCTTCCTCTGGCACTTGCAAACTGGGCACAGTCTTGCCCAAGTTATTTAACTGCCCATGCCTTGGTTTCCCCATCTGACAAGTGGGGATACTTATCGTACTAACTTAATTGGGATTCTTTTGGTGTTGCAAATGACGCTGGTCATTCATTTAACAAATGTTCATTGAGTATCTACTGTGCCCTCAGGATATTCCTCTTGGAGCTTAATCAGGGGAAGATTATAATAAAAGTAATAATGAAAACCACCTCACATAAATTGTTGAGCTCAGTGGCTGGTAGGCAATAACCTGAGAAATGTTCGCTGGGATTAACTGGGGAACTACAACGTAACAGGCCCTGCCACAGAACTTTAATCTTATTCATCATCACTTTGATGCAATATTTTACTCTTTTATCGACGAGGAAGCGGACCTCAGAAGGTCAAAGAGGGCTTGTCTCACGTATTATAATGAGCAAATAGGGGAGCCACACCTGGACACAAATCTATCAAACACTCCATAATTGTCGTTGTGTCTACACAACTGGACATCATGGACAATCCTGGCTTAGGCAGAGCAAGGGGCCACCTAATGTGCAGATTTGCTTCCCTCGCCCAAGCTTCTGCCAGAATCATTGGCTGGAAATGGAGGTCCCCCTTTCCCCTAACGACTCCCAGTGCATCCTTTGCAGAGCTGAAAAACACCTCCCTTTTGTGATCTGGAAATACCACAGGCCAGGATCTACCAGAGGGAGAGTGAAGGAGGAAGAAAAATCCAGACCCTAAACTGCCTGGATTTCCAGGTGAGGCATTCAATGGGCTCTTTGGAGACAACTAAAGAGACAGTCTGGTGCAGGGTGAGCCAGACTGGGGTCCATGGACGTGAGTGAGAGATGCATGTTCCAGCCCCACCATGGGGTGAACCTGAGCCACGCCTGGACCAAGCCACTGCAGGGCAGCTGGTTGGAGTCACCAGGCAGGGGTGGTGCAAGTGGATGGGACCATGGAGCCAGGTCAGTGGCTGAAATCCCAAATCAGTTCATGTCAGATCTTAGCATAAACAACTGGATCTAAAATTGTAAACACAATGAATTAGCATTTATTAAAAGCCACTAATTATTATTCTGACTCACAGTGTATGTGTGTGTATGTGTGTATCCCTTCTCTAAGCCCTGTTTATAAGCATCCTCCTAATATATTTTTGATTGGACTGAACAGGGCAAAGCCATTTTAGCCAATATTGACACTGGCTGGGTATCAGATGTCCAGGATTTAGAGAAACTGGGAGGGCTTGCTCTTGTTCTGCTTTTATTTTTTTTTTAACCTAACTATTTTGAATCACCCCACAATTAAAACCTGCCTTTTAAGCCCCACCCCATCTCTCCTTTCTGTCAACTCTAATTGTCCCATTTGAAGTTGCTTATTTTCTTAAGTGACTTCACTGACAACAAATTTGCTCCAGACTAGCCTGGAAGTTATTCTCAACAGAAACCAAACTTTCTTCCTCCTGCCCTTATTTCCTTGTTCCTAGATCTGAGATGCTTTTTAAAAAAATGGATAAAGCACACACACAAAACAAAACAAATAAAGGAACTGGATAAAATGAGAAAATACGGGGAGAAAAATACGAAGGCAGGGGTAATATTGACATACAAAGGGTGTACTCGGCGATCCTGGGCAATTCCCAGAAGTGAGGTACAAATATGAGAGCGTTCTTCGGCTCTCAGAGCAAGCCCCCACTTCCAGTGACAGTTCTGTACTGCTTCTAAGATACACTAACGAGGGAAAGCACAGCACACCTCCTGGTCCTGAGACTGGAGAGAAAGTTCTATCTCGAGTCCAAAAGAAAGGAACTGCGACTCTCAGAAACATCTTCAGCCTCATCATGCTGCTCAATCCAAAGTGTGATGCTCTCAAACCAGCCTCCGACTTAGGCCTCAGTGTAGACGCTAGCACAAGGCTGTACGAGTGGGTGTTTTGGAGGGTGTGTGCAGGTTCCAGCCCTAGCATTCCTATCCTTTCATCCTGCTTGTGCTCCATAGCATCACTCACGGGCCCTTTGGACATTAACTTCTCCTTGTACATTTTCTTCCCTGTTTAGGGCTGGGCTGGGAGGTCCAGGAGGCAGGGATATGGCCCTGTTACCCATGGGCTGTCTCATGGCTTCTCATGGCCCCCAACACCCAACACAGCAATTACTCAGTAAGTAGCACAAGGACTGAGTGAATGAAGAAACAAGCGAGAGAGAGAACCAATGCATAGGAAACTTTTTCTGGAGAAGCATCAACATATCTATGTGAATGACTCACTTTCACTCAGCAAATATTTGTATAGTGAGGATCATGCATCAAGCATCGAGCTGAGCACGGTCCCTGCTTCTGATTGGTCTCTCTCATCCTACTCCCATGTAGCCGGGTCCATCTCAGCTTCTTTTCCACCCACTCACTGCTCAGTCTCCATTCAGCATCTCCTTTTACCTACATTTTCCCACGAACAGGAAACACGGGTGGATTTTCACCACCATGGCCCCATCCTAGGTTACCAGGAGGTATTTGGCATTTGGAAAGAAATCTCTGTTTTTCTTTATATATTTGATATGAAAATATTAGATTGAATCCTTTACAAAGCAGATCGCTGGCCAACAACTATTGGAAATAACTTCAGCTGGCAGCACAGCCTCCTTCAAGAGGCTTTGAGGGTCCAGGCGGGGCCTCAGCGAGCATCGCTTGGGAGAAGCAGCGCAGCCCGGGTTCCTGTCCTCACTTCTAAGCCGCCAGCATTTTTAATGAGAAACGAGGCCAGTGTTAGACCAGGAAGACGAGAAGGGGACATTCTGAAACTGAGAAGAGAGCTCTATAAACCGGCAGCCTGACCACATTATCCAGGCTGCTGTTTTATAGCCATATTATGCACTCAATTAAAAAAAAAAAGTTGAATGTAAAAAATGTATACAAGATAAGGCACTGGCAAGAGCTGGGACTCGGGAGAGGCCTTTCTTTCCCCTTCCCATTAGATACTTTCCTTGATTCTGAGACTGAAAACGCTACAGTCAGCACCAACTTAATTCTACATTGCAATTAGGGTTATGCATTAAACCAGGCCTCTGAGCACGACTACCCTAAAGGAACTCAGAGACTAAATGAAAACCAGACGTGTGGCCAGAGCAGTTGGCACCAGCCAGGATCCCAATATATAGTAACGGTATAGATTTAAAATGAAAATTAAAAGCAGTCATTACAGTTAAATTGATGTCATATTCGCCAGCTGTTTATTCAAAAGGAAAAGAAAGGGAGTGATGTGGGAATTCTGGAGGCTGCTGCGACTACTGGAGCTGTACTTAAAGAAATGTCAGCTATTTGTCTGACTGAGACAAGACTTGACAACATACCTTTCATTTCTCGCTGAAGTGGATGCTTTTCAAAGTCTAGATTGGGGCGTCTCGATCTGGGAGTCACGTCAGAATCACCCATTTTACCGCCGACGTGAACATGCTCATAGCCCGCCCTGCCGATTCTGAGGAACCAAGCTGGGGGAGGGACTGGAAACCCAGGTTTCTACAACTCTCCGCTGATTTTTCTCAAACGGTCTCAGGTTGAAGACAGCTGAGGCCCCAGCTCTGGTTTCCTGGGAGCTGGCCCAACTCGTGAGCTCAGGGGTCCCTCCTCCTGGAGTCCTTGTCCTTCCAACAGCCCCTCGGCATCGTCCTTGGCCAGGCCATGGAAGTCAGCTGCTACCAACGGTCTCATTTTCAGTCTTAGACTCAAGGAAAGTATCTGATAGGACAGGAAAAGGAAAGCCTCACCAGAATGCCAACCCTGGGCCAAAAAGCCTTTTCTGTAGACATTTTGAAAAAAAGACTTTTCATTGATTCTGAGAGGAAGGGAGAGGGAGAGAGAGAGGGAGAGGGAAAAGGAGAAGGAGGGAAGAAGAGAGGGAGACAGAGAGGGAGGGAGGGAGGGAGGGAGGGAGGGAGAGAGACACACACACAAATTGATGTGAGAGCAAAGTATGGATCTGTTGCCTCCTGCATTCCTTGTACCGGGGATTGAGCTGCAACTGGACATGTGCCCCAACCTTCAATGGACTGGCAACCTTTCAGTGCACAGGATGACACCAACGAACTATGCCACACTGGCCAGGGCTCTTTATCCGTTTTTCTATAGTCAGCATTTTGTTTGAGTATTTCTGTATTCCATTCCCATTGTATTTCTTCCAAGGCATATATATATATGAAATGATTGTGTGGTTCTTCCCAGTCACACCTATATCAAAAATTTAATCCACTGGAATATAAATGCCTAAAAGGGTTAGCCCTCCCTGACAGCCAGATATATCCAGAGCAAGACCAGGACTTCGCTTGGATTCCAGAAGGAATGGGGGCAGGGAGAGGTGGTTGTCACTCTGCTTGTGAAGACAGGGAGAAACCCTCTGGGCATCTGTTCTGCTTGGGGTACTCCGACAACACACGGGTAGAAGAAAACATCTAAACTACGTGATCCCACTGTTCACAAACATAGTCACCCCGGGGGAAACGTGAAAATGTCCCAAGCTCAGGACCCCTCTCCCAGGAACTGTTTAATCCAACAGATCTAGGGAAGGTCTTGTCATCAGTACTGCTTGAAAGCCCTCAGGGAGATTTGCCTTGATAGCAAGGGTGAGAATCAGTCCTCTGCCTTGGTGTAAAGTGCTATGGGAGAGGCAGTTTGGGGGGAAGGCAGAAGACAAGCATCTTGGAGCTCACTACTCAACCCTCAAACCAACAGAAGAGGCGCTTCCTGGGAGCTCAGGAGAAGTGCAAGTGCTCAGCCCCTCCCCAGAGCTCTGAATGAAATCTGTACTGTGATAAGGTGCTGGGAGACTAGAGCACTGATCTTAAAGGTAAACAGCTAAAATGCTCTCCTACCCATCGCCCCTTGAGACCCAGATATAGGATATCTTGAGTTTGGTGCGCCACAGTAAAACAACGAAACACACGTTTATACATCTACTTCTTCTATCTGGCTATAGCAAAGTTCATCTTCGGAATTATCAGCCTCCCAGCTGCATCTGGGTCCCCTTTTTTTTTTGCCCAGAAGCTCTCTCCCATCGGTTACTCCTCTGAGCTTTCTTTCACACTGAAGTGTACTAGTACATGACTGACAAAAGCACAAGGAGTTTCCACCTTGGGCAACAAGGGTTTGAGCCCTGGCGCTGCCACTCACTGCCTAGAAAACCTTGAGCAAGTCACTGAAGCCCTACCTGATCCTCAGGTTCCTCATCCATCAAGAAAAAGCAATAATCCCTGAACAGCCCATCCTGCAGGGCTCCAGTGAGGATCAAATCAGATAATGTACATGAACGAAGGGAGGTGTAATTACCATCCCTGCGCTTGAGTGACTCACAGTGTTCTAAGTCCATAAAAACCTTGTTTGCGGAGGATGGAGAGGTGCATGCGTAGGTGCAATTTGAGGCTTGCACCAGGAAAAGGTCCTTTAAGAATCTGGTGCAATGAGAAAGCTTTTCTCTTCAAAGAAACGTATGTACAGGACTTCTCTATCTTTCACAAAGACCCATATGATCCAAATATGTGTTTTTTGCCCTAGCTATCAGGGAGTTTAGAGTTAAAACGAGGGGTTTGTTGCAAATCACTAGATCTGCTCCCTTTTTCTGTAGCAAACCATCTAAAACATGGCTTCCAATGTAGGCTAAGTATAAACCAATGATAATAATAATAAAATCAGGAACCATGTGTTGCAACACACACAGTCACATCATATTTTTGTCAGCATTTATTTGTTCAGACCAGTGCTGTCCACTAAAACTGACAGGAGACTTTTGTATAATTTTAAGTGTCCTAATTACAATAAAAAAGTAAAAAAGAAAACCAGTGGAATTTAGCCAAAATATTATCACTTCAAAATGTAATCAATGCAAAACATCACCGATGTATTTTACAGTCATTTTCAAACTTAGTCTTGAAACTGGTGGGGATTGTATCTCTCTGGTCCCCCTCAGTTGGGACCGAGCACCCTGTAAGTGTTCTACCAGTAGAGCCATGTGTGGCCAGGGACTCCCCTGCTGGACAGCAAGGGCTTAGACAGTGATCTGCAGGAGAGAGAGCCGTAAGAATGTCTACGGTTTGTCACAGGTGTGTTTTGTGCTGTAGAAACATTATTAATTGCCTCACGAGCACTTTGAGTTAGGGGCTCCCATCTCTCATTTGCAGATGATTAAACAGTTGCTCAGTGAAGTAAGACAATTTGTCCAACGCTGAAAAGCAAAGCTGCAATCCAAACTCAGTTCCCAGACCAGGACCCTTAATCCCCATTTACATCGTTTGCAGATCTGCCGGTTTGAGAGTGTAACCCGGATCAGAAGACCTCAATGTGCAGCCCCAGTGGGGTCTGGCTCTTCGGCCTGAACTCAGATGCATCTCTGGCCATAATTCCGGGGACTGTCTGGGAAGATGGGAGTGAGGCCTGCACCCACGATGACAGGAGGCATCTCTGCATCCAACCACTGACTTCAACCTGCACTGCTCGGATGAGAAGTTTGGAAGAAGCAATTATGATTTTATTGCACCCACTGTGCTGACGATTAATGCTGAGTGCGGGTGGAAAACGCACCCTCTCATTTGCTAACACGCACTATAATTATGCATGCCTCTCCAGGTACTATAATTTAGGACTTAAAAAAGGCCCATTTCGAACAAGTAGTGTAGCACTTGTAAAACATTACAGATGTGTTATCATATAAATGAGAGAGCTGTGACATGATAGCGCGATAATAAATCCCCAACTTAGATTTGGAGACAAGATATGTCAAAAGCAAATCCACACTGCCACTTAATCTTCTCCATAAACTGTTTATTTTTTCCAAGTCCTACAATAACACATGTCAGACGGCTTTGATAGTTTCCAGATTAATGTGTTTTTTCCCTTCAGGTCATCAGAAGACTACTCATTTCATTAAATTAACTCTGCCGGTTGCAAGGCAGAAACGTGCTGCAAGACATAACTGTTCGCACCAAATTGGGAGCCGGCAAGATGGGATAAATAAATAAAGCTGATGTCCCCCCATTTCCGGGGGAGGTTGGAAATGCCATCTTAAATCGCATCTTGATGTCCTGAGCTCCCATCGGGAGCGATGAGCCCCACAGTTATGTATGTGCGGGCTGGGAGATGTTCTCACCCAAGACCATTTGTTTGATGTCTGATGGATTCCACCTCCTTCCCATGATGCCTCTGGGGTGGAGCTGGGCCTCAGCGGCCCACACCCTAATTGAAAAGAACAGCACCTGCCAAAGCAAAAGCCTCTGCGTGGAAGCTTCCCTCTGGTCTCCTCCCTGAGGTGAAGCCACCTGCAGCAGAGCGGGTTCTTTCACACCTGCGTGAGCCCCAAGAGCTTCGGGCAACACATCCACCCGACTCCCTGCCCCACCCAAAGCCTACTTTTCAAATTGAAAACCCTCAAAACTATCCCATCCCTCCCAATAATTTAAAAAGCAGCCCTAACTGGTTTGGCTCAGTGGATAGAGTGTCAGCCTGCGGACTCAAGGGTCCCAGGTGCGATTCCGGTCAAGGGCATATACCTTGGTTGTGGGCACATCCCCAGTAGGGAGTGTGCAGGAGGCAGCCGATCGATGTTTCTCTCTCATCGATGTTTCTAACTCTCTATCCCTCTCCCTCTGTGTAAAAAATCAATAAAATATATATATATTTTTTTTTTAAAAAGCAGCTACATGAGGCTGTGTCAGTCCAGGGAATCTTGTTGACAGCATGGGAAAGTGTCACTCTAAGTCTCCTGGACCCCAACTGTGTACAGCAGAGGTCACAGGCTTTTCCCAGAAAAGGCCAGATTAACATGTTACATGTTGCAGACCATCCGTGCCTCCTCTCAGCCAGTCAACGCTGCCATTGCAGTGTGAAAACAGTCTGGGCACCATGGAAACAAAAGAGCATGCTGCATTCCAAAAACCTAGGTATGGACATTGAAATGTAAATTTTATGTCATTTTCATTCTAGGTGTTTAAATATTTTCATGTCAGTAAATTTTCTTCTTCCGATTTTTCTCCTGTCCTTTAAAAATGTAAAACCCACTTTTAGCATGTGGGCTGTACAAGATCAGAGGGTGGGCCAGATGCGGCCCACAGGCAATAATTTGCTGACTCATGCGATAGAGGGCATTGGGTTGAATGGCTTAGGATGCCTCTTCCAGTGCCAAAATCCAAGGGTGTTCTGCTGAATGCAGAACTGCTGTGTGAGGCATGCAGTGGGCATCCAGTGTCACTTCTCTCCTGGCACCCTCTTCCTGAGACACTAACCGGCTTACAGGCCAATGTGCATTCCCACAGGAGCAGGGGCACCTGGCTTGTATCCTGAAGGGGCCAGAGAGAATCTCAAGACTCCTGAGTGCATTTTCACTCTGCAGGCCAAGGAGAGAGTTTGTGGGGCCAGAAAGAAGCCTCGCAAAAATAGCAGCCAGGCATGAACCAGAAAAAGGCTGGTAATTTGTGGCAACGCGAAGCAGTTAATGGACTAGCACTTTCACCCACTGGGTTACAACAAAGCCTTGGGATCTTTCTCAACCCAGCGATGTACACAGACACTAGCAACAGCATGGTGCAAGTGCGTGAAGTGAAGCCAGACTGCCATCATATGCTTTTTTTTTTTCCTCTCTTCTAGGTGGAGGAACATAGGACACTGGCTGAAGGCACCTGGCTAGCTGTGACCGCAGGTGTTCGTTCTGTGAGGCAGCTGTGGTTAAAGGGGTTCGGGATGGTCAATGAAAACCAAGAATATGAGAGGAGGCATTTTCCCCGCTTTCATTCCCCAGAACGTCCTCCCAGCAAAGAAATTACTGTAGCCACTACTCAAGCTGAAGAAAGACCCAAACAAGGAAGAAAACAGTCATTAAAAAGATTTCATCAACTCTCAAGGTTGCTACTGTGTTGGTCCCAGTCCCTCCCTCTCTCCCCAGGAAGCAAGGACATGATCCTAGCCCTACTCTCAACTGGCCACCTAGAAGCTGGGAACCTGGCCACTGATGATAAAAACAGCCTTCTCCCAGGGCAGGAATTGAGAAGGTCTGGTAGCAAAGCCGCTGGGTAGAAATCTGGACCCTTGTTTAAATGAACTGTGTATTGATCATGGTCGACTAGCTAACTGTGTAACGAACAGCAATCGTCTCAGTGGCATAACCAGGTAAGTATTTATTTTTCTTTTGCAGAGGTTCCAGTGCAGGCGATCGTGTTCAGCTGGCCCTCCTGCATGACTGTCCTCCGAATGGCGACTCGGGGATTTAAACTCCTCCCATCTGGAATTTTAGGTATAATCTGGGACATCAGTGCTTCTTGAATTTTCCTGCGGAAAGTAATCCCTTGGAGGGTGACCCACCACCAGAGAGTGGGATTCAGTAGGTGTGAGGTGGGGCCAAGCGTTTGCATGTTGAACACGTTGCCAGGTGATGCCGAGGACGCTGCTCCATGGACCACGCTTTGAGCAGCACCTTTCAACATGGACATGTGCATCCAGTTGGAAGGCTGGGAAGAGGCTCTGAGGGGTTGCATACACTGTGTCCATCACATCCTCATCTTCAGCCTCCTCCTTAAGGTAATGAGTCCTTCAGTTTTACCTTTGAAGTAGGTCCTGAGTCTCTTCCTTTATTCTTCCACTGCTCTGTGCTCAGTCCTCCCTTTGCAAGGTGGCCAAAGGCATCTTGTTGAAATGCAAACTTCCTCTTGGATCTTTAGGGTCTTTCTCTGGCCCAGCCAGATAATGTCTCCATTACCAATAGAATGAGAGGCAGATTCCTTAGTGTGGTCCAGAACCCACCAACCAGCCTCATCCTCATCCCTCTCTCTTCAACCCAGTATTTTATCCACAACTCATTCCTGAAGCAGCAGACCTCTGGGAGCTTTTGCTACTTTCACCCTGATTGGTTTCTCCTCCCTGGTTAACATACCTGCCTGCTAGAGCCTTAATCATCTTCCAATCCAAACCCAAAGAAATATAAATGCTCAGAGGAAGATTAATTAAAACATGATACCCATACATCCCGATGGAAAATGAATACATGTTTTCATCCATAACATGGGGAGAGAAAAATTTTGATACTATCAGGGATGTGAACAAATTGGCATTTCTATACCCAACGGGTGGAGAGATACCTGTGCATAAGGCTACTTGAGGTCTATGTGTATGTGTGTGTGTGTGGGGGGGGGAGACCATTTTTGCATTCGTAATGTCTCAGAAAATGTCTATTTCTATCTCTCTTTCCATTGAACACTCATATTTACTTACAAGAAGGCAGGAGAAGGATGTGTAGAGCAATACTGTTTATAAAATGAAAATCAAAAATTATGTAAATGCCCATTAACAGGAAAATAGCTCCACAATTATGAACCTACTGTCAATGAACTATTCTGTGGGGGGTTAGAAGAGCAGGTGTTCTCACTGGCTGTCACATGTTGTGAGGGTCTCCTTGTAGTGCTCAGAGGCAATGTGTTAAGTCCTCCCTACCTGAGGGCCATTTTCCTGGAATCCTCATCACATCAATCCACTCTATACAAGGCTGAAGCCCCATGCGCTTATCTGGACCGAAGTGCTTTAGGACAGAGCCCAGACTCCATCCCAGTTTTGTTTAAGCCTAGAGTTCTGCTGCCACTGCAAAAATAGCTCTGAGGACCAGCTGTATTGGGACCACAAATGTACTGGCAAGCCCTGGAACCCAGCAAGAGAATGCTCCTCAACAGGTCACCCTCCCATCCTCAACCTCATTCAGCTCACATGCTCTCTTCCCAACAGGCTCTGAGCCCAGCCGGGCCCACTCTGCTCCAAGAGGCCCTGCACTTTCTGCAGAGCGGGTTCCTTCCCCTTCCAAGAGTTCACCGAGTCCCATGTGCACGGAGGCTGCTGATGGAAAGGCTCAGCGGACCAAGTCAAACGGGAACCTCTGCAGGGTTGCACAAGAGCCTCTGGAGTGCCGAGTGAGATGCCACATCTGCCCACTCCAGGGACGTGCAGGGTCAGGTGTTTCTCCTTTCCCGCTGTTCCATTTACACAACATGGCAATGAAAGGGAAATAGATAAATGTTATTTAGCCACAAGACACTTTAATCAAATCCTCCACCAAAAAAAAAAAAAAAGTTTATTAATGTAGTCAGTATCCCAGAAATGACAAGTGACGTTTGTAATTGAAGCTAAATGCTTCGGGCTCCTGGGTGTGCTGAAGGAGGCGGCTGGGAGGTGACGGGCATTGGTTATGACAATGCAGCGGCCCGGCGGGGAGAGCAGACTTCCGCTCTTGTAGCAGCCCAGACAGGAGGAGCCTCCACTCCCCTTAATCACAAATCAAGCTGAGTGACATTTGAAATGGTAATAATTTCTCCACGCGCTGCAGCTGCCCCTCTGTGGCTCGCTTCTCATTCCCAATCAGAGTGCCTTTACCCACTGCAAGCAGCAGCTGAACTTAATGCAAAAACCATCAGCAACAGGGCTGCAATTAATCCAGGAGGGAAATGAGTATTTCTCTGTTGAAGAATGTATTTGCAGAAACAGCATGGAGGAGACACTTTAAAAAAAAAAGAAGATATTAGTTCTGAGTCCCTGTAGAAATGCATTTGTACATTTCTCTGCCAGACAGTCCTAAATGCCAGGCAGAGTGCATCTCCCTCAACCAACCAGCAACTCGGCCTCTCAATTTGCCTTGGGGCACTATTCTCAATTGTGGTTTGTTAAAAATAATCAATACCTGAGTGCCACCTCAGACCTTTTGAATGGGAGCGGGGAGAAGACACTTGATAGTCATTCATTCATTCATTCATGTCTCTCCAAGTGGCTCTAATGTCAACACACCAGAAAAAAAGAATCTCATCCATAGCCTGGCAACTCAGGTGTTCCATTCGTAGCAGTAACAGTGAGTCTCCATAGGCGTACGTAGCATCTTGAAAGCAGTGCCGGGCATGGTAAACTTCCGATTTGGACCTCAGCTCCGTGAGGTCTACTGGAGGGACCACCTCCTCCTCTCATGTTCCTGTATCAGAACTTTGCTTGCTCCAGAGCTGTGCAGTTCTGCCTATGTGCTTATTTTGTCTTGTTTGTTTTTTTTTTCACCACTTCCACATGCAAGCTCCTTCTTTAGAGATTAAACTTGAAGTAGCCACTCAGGCTTGGAAAGAGAGAATGAGAATGACAGGTCTAGAGAAGGACAAGAAGACACTAATAAAAGATCACAAGGCTGAGGAGGAGAAAGGAGAACATAACCCACTACAGAAGGAGTGTTGATAGGATAGGGAAAATAAATGTGCATGTGTCTGTGTCCATTGAGGATGTGTACAAAATGCCTAGGGCACACCTGCTACTCAAGGTGTGGTCCCAGGGCAAGCAGCAGCAGCTGGTGGCAACTTCTGAGAAATGCAGTCGTGGGTCCCACCCCAGCCCTGAAGCATGACTCCGCATTTGAATAAGATCTGCAGGTGATGTGTGTTCACGGTGAAGTCTGAGAAAATGCCATGGGTATTCAGGAAGAGGTAGGCAGAACACACTCCGTGACTGGGGCTGACGCCTTGTCCCTCCACTCTCTTCCCTGTCCTGACAGCTGGTCACAAACACACAACTGGACCCTCTGAGTCACTCAGTGGCTCCTGATGCCTCATACATGGCCAGAGAGGCTGCTTGATTTGCTCAAGCTTGGATGATATTAGAGCATAAGTGTGTAATTTATGAAAATAGCCATTTCAGAAAGAAAAAGAGTCTTTTATTTTCTCTCAGCTATTTCCTAAGATCCACTTTGTTCATTGGATTTTTCTTCTTTCCATCAAATACTGTGGACAGGATGGGCTTTGTCCCAAGCCAAAGTCAAGCATCTTAAAGGGGTACTCAGTTATGGTTATCTATTACTCATTGATGGCCATAATTATAGTTCCATGAAAACTCATACAACTAAGAATAGTGAAAAGAACTAATATGTATTAGTGCTTTCTGTGTCCCAAGTTAGACACTTTATATACATTTTCTCAAACCTTCAAAGGAATGGCGGATGTAGATTCAGTTGTTCCCATTTTGCAAATGAAGAAACAAAGGCTCAGAGAGACTAGGTGAGCTCACCAAGGTGGAATAGACAGTGAGTGGCAGGCTGGGGTCTGAACCAGGTGACCCCCCGTCCTTCTACCAGGGCCCTTTCCATCACATCCATCAACCCTCTGTCATTTAAAAACAAAACTCAGCCTCTGAATACACAAGCAGGCAGTGTTATTGCAGTGGTACAGAAAGCATGTGAGTGCTAATAAGACCTTTATCCTCTTTGTTAATAGATTATTAAACAAAGTTAATATTACTGTGATAGAGGGAAAAACGCATCCATCAAAATGCCCCCAGAGGCCACGTGCATACGATGCCAGAACACTGGGATGAAAGGGAGAGAGTTGCATGGCATCCAACTGTTTTGCGATGCCAGACATATGGGCAGAGAGGTGGGTGTGCAGACTGCCCCCCGAGACTATGTGTACAAAGGGTTTCCAAGCAAGGTGTTGGGATTCCGTTCTTTTGCAGGGTCTATGACCCAGGTAACTTGTGATCATATTCAAATTCTCTTCTGCATGGCTCTCTGCTTTTCACAGGAGGGTTACAGAGCTGAGCAGCCAACTGGGAACGTAACAAAGAAAAACACAGGGAAGGATTAAAGAGCTCTGAAGGATTAAAGAGCCATGTACCAGCTAGCCCTGGGTGGAGGGTGTTAGGGAGTGAGCAGGCTTCTATCTTGTGAAAGGAGCCTGGAACTTGAGTCAGAGGCCCCAGCTAGTATCTTACTCGACCACTCACTCCCTCTGTGATCCTGGTAAGTGTTGTACTTCCAAGCACAATAGAATACGCTGCTGGTGTGCAGGCCAGAGGTGTTTCTGTTTTCGTTTGTCTTGTTCGCTTTGTTTGGTGGTGGGAGTGACTGGTGAAATGTTTTCTTGAAGCCCCAGTTTCTACATCTATAAAATGGGGATAATATTGCCTACCTCTTCCTTGTGAGTATTAAAAATAAGAAAAGTGCTTAGCACTGAATGAGATGCAAAATAGGAGATCCAAAATAGACAAACAGACAACTGTCAGTATGATGGCACAATTTAAAAGATGACCCTGACAATACTCTTAGCACTAAATGTGAAGAAGAACGTGTAATTCGGGGAACATCAACAGCCACCATGGAAGGCTTTACCAACAACTCTTAAAGGAGAGATGCAGGAATAAAGGATTTTCGTGGTTGCTAACTGATAGTTCTCCCCATTAAAGTAGCCAAGAATCTTCTATTTCTTTACTTATGCACCTGTGAAGGCCCCGGTCAGAAGCTAAGCTTGAATCTGCCCTGCTAAGGGAGCAGTGCTCAGAGTCTCTGGGTCAGCACTTGTGAGTGAGGTCTGTGGACCACAGTTAGCAGAGTAACTGAGGTGCTTGGGAAAAGCAGATTCACGGGTTCTAAGGAGTCACAGTCCGAAAGGAATCCAGAAATCTGAAATGTTAAGAAGCCATCCAGGTGGTTCCCCAGCACATTGAAGTTAAGAAATAGTCATCTAAATTGGGTCTCCAAAAGGTATACACATAGTGATCTACAGTCTACAAAGAAAATATTAAAGACTCCACTTAAAATTATGGTTGTTTCTTTTTAAATTCAATTTTTCACATGTTTCATAAAGGCCATAGTACAATACTATAAATCTGTTATTTATAAAAAGAAATAGTGTGTGTATATATAATATTTATGTATCTACACACACACACACACACTCAAAACAGTTTGGAGATGACCGATATGGAACATGGAATCCTAGGAAGTACATCCGTTAGGAGCTCTCTGGAATTTGTCTCAGCTGCACGTTTGGCAAGAGAACAATGGTAAGTCCCTCAGAGGGAAGGGCCGGGGGTGGAGGGGGCTCCAGCAAGTGCCTGACGTCCAGGTTTTCTGTGTCGTGGCTGAAAGGGATCCATGTGAGGAGGGGCCAGGTGTAGGTGGGCCCGTGGAAAGCTGCTCTCCACTTCATTTCAAAGGTGAATGCATGTTCTTGCTCAATAGCAACCACAGGCCCTCTGCCTGAAGGTAGGCTTTGTCAACTGGGGGCCAAAACTTTTCCCAAGGGGATCTCACGACCAAGCTGTCAGCTACCCAGGGAGCCCCAGCCTAGACTAGAGGAGGTCAGAAGAGAACGTGTCCCAGGAAGGTGGTATTGATGGACTCCCAGTTTGACAAGGTCTGTGCAAATGGTAGGCAGGATCGAGGGGAGCATAATCATGTCAAGAACCACACATATGGTGATAATAATAACAGCAACAACAATGACAACAAAAAGTGTCAGCTTCCAAAGAAACAAACCTATAGATGAGAAAAGGCATCATGCTATAGGCTACCTGTCTCAGCTGCGAGTGGGGTTTATATAACCATTACATGGTGAACATCAAATACCTAGCTCTGTGAAATTATAAAATCAGCACACTGGAGGCTGGGGCCCAGGAAATAGGAACATATGTAGTGAGTGGGGCCTGGAGGGTGGGCAGGGTGATATGGCTGCTGGGAATCAAAGCTCTGCTCTCATCTTCCAGAGCTGGGAGGGAACAGAAAAGAGGTAACGCTTCAAATGAACATGTGGTGCCCAGAACGAGTGACTTGGCCCTGGAACCAAGACGTCTCTGTTCTGATTACAGTCATTGCAGCAGTCATTCTAGTCAAAATGGGTAAATGCTGGATCGCTGCTGTATCTCAGTATCTCTCTACTCCATGCTTACAGGGACTACTGCTTCCTGATTGAGCTGTGTTAAAAAGCAAACCACGTGAAACTATAATATGTCCAATGAGAAGCTTGATGACACAGTAACAGGGCCATGTTTTGGCACAGACGAATGAATTCTCCATTTACTTTCCCAATATCCACACACACACAGGCCACTGCTAACCTCCCTCCTCCCCCCACCCCTCCCAAAAAACACACACACAAAAAAAAAACAAAAACAGAAAACAACACACAAAACAACCCATTGTGGCTTAAGAATAAATGCTCTTGATCTGGAATGTTTTTATATAGTGGAAGCAATAACATTAGCCAGGCCTATCTTTTAATTACATGGTTTGGCCATGCAAATATTCAAGGCGTTCTGAGTAAGGCAATGGCCTTTTATTTAAGTGTGTAATATAGAGAATCTACTACATCTGCTGATCGGTGCTTCTTTATTATTTATTGCCTTCCCTTCTCTCATGCTCCGGCCTGCCCCAACAATAAAATACCACTTAGCACTTGCTTTTTCCCAAAAAACATCATTTTTCACCATTTTAGGAGTGAAGAAAAGAGGAAATGGAAGGAGAGTTCTTTTTTTTCTTTTCTTTTTTTCAGAGACTAACGTTCTTCTCTTCTCCCAAATATTTAATCATAATTATATTAAGAAACATTTATAAAAAATTAAGTAATAAAATTAAATAGGTTGGAGAAAAACAGAGAAGCAGACAGCGAGGATTAAGTGCAGTAATATAAAGAATAGATTATATTTAATGAAAATTTCCTCCGTGTTCAACATTTTTATTATACTTAATAGCGCTGGGCTTCATTTTTGTCTCCAGTAATTGTGTGTCCATAATGAATGGCCATTCTTATTCCCCCATTGAGCCCTGACAGAAATTAATAAACCTAATTCTGTAGGTTTAAGTTTAATTTTGTTGAAATATATAAAGTAGTTACATATTCACTTAGCAGCCAACCAAAATGCAGTGGCCCTAAGCTCCTCAGCAACTTTATAAGGAGTACATTGTTTTCTAGATCTTTCTCCCCCTCTCCTTGTGCCTTCCCGTTCTGATTCCAGCCTGGAGCCTGGTTTGTGATGCCCCCAGCTACAGGGGGACGTGCGTGGCCATGGAGGTGGAACAGTGGCCAGAGTGAATGTTGTAAAATGTACAATTATGTGATCTAGTCCTTTTCCAAGAACAGCTGTTAATGATTGCTAAGCATTCTCTGGTTGGTTTACAGTTTGATCAAGAAGGTATGTAATAAAAGAAGGGGGGATGGGCCTGGTACAGGCCAGCAGTCCTCCTGCAATAAATAATGTGCACAGTCTGTTTGCCAGAGCTCAGAATATGGAATCTCCACTTTGGGCTTCAGGCACCAGAGCGGGCTTCCAGGAGGGGTCAGAGGCACTGAAAGGAGCCATGTTGACGGAGGATCACATCTGACTGGTTGACCCATTAGTAATTGACTATAAATGTCTCCTCAGAGAAATGTCAGCTACATCTGGAGATCATCCCTCCCACCTTTCCTCCACTTCTCCCTCAATCCCTCCCTCCATCTGTGCTTTCATTTATTCACTCATTCAACAAATGTTTGACTTTATCAGATATTCTCAGTGTGGAGATGAAATGGACGGCATAACCAGCATGAACCCAAACCTCATGGGATTTAGCATTATGTTTCTTTTTTTAAAAAGGTAATTCACAAATAAACATCAAAGTATAATTACAAGTATGTGGGAGAGAAGACACACAACAGAGGGGACAATGACATGAATGCAAAGATCAGTAAATGCTTTCCCGAGGACATTACGACAGGGATGAGGTCAGCAGGACAAGTCTGAGGACCTGAGGATGGGTAGTCGTGAGGGGAAAGGGGAGATGAAGTTTCCCGAAAAGAGGCCACTCCTTAGAGTTGGGTTTTATCAAACAAAAACATGGGGATCACCCAAAGGGACCATCAAAATGCCCTAAGGAGGCAAGAGACATACTCAGAGGCGCTGTTACAGGAATAAGAAGCACTGGGCAGAAAAAGGGCTGTAGAAAAACTCCATAGCAGTCTCACTTGTTTTAAAACTGAGGAAACTGATAACCCAGAAGTTTCATCAATGCTGAAGCACAAACCAAGCATTCTGATTTCAGGAGTCTTTTCCCTATGCCTTATCAGACACCTTCCCTGGAACTCTACCAACCCTATTGACCAACCTCGATATCAAGAGTCCAGAGAACATAGCTCCTGAATTCCCTTCTGTAGTTGAAGGTCAGCGCATGTGATTTCTATCTACCAAATGCTTTCTAGTAATGTCTTCAAAGGCATTCTGCTAATCAACTGGAAGAATGAAGTAATGAGAACTGTTCTGGACACAGCATACCGCAGTGGTCCCATTCTACAGATTAGCTATTTAAAGGTAGATGGCTGGGATTTATATCCTGGTATATTCTAGCTCATTTTCCTATGTTATTTTCCCCTGTGAATTGTGACTCCATATGCAATAATGGCATTGGATTGCACAGGGCACTCAAAATGTACCCGGAGCAACCACATTGGAATTCAAGAATCACAGATGTCGTCCTATTTCTTGCCTCACATAATTGCGGGGCAAGACATTTCCTCTCACTGGGCCTCAGTCTCCAGGCAGTGGGATCTAAGGTCTGACAAGCTTTTGAGTTTGAGAATCAGGGGCTGGCCCAGTATGGAGGCCCTAGTTACTGCTCCACAGTGAGATGCTGCCCTCTGACCCTTAGGACCACATTGGGCCATGCTCAAACCACTCAATCACAGCAGGGTTGAGAGACAAAGGCACCTGCCTAGAGTCAGTTTACTATGCTTCCATTCTAGTTGCTGTGTGACTTTATATAAATTTACTAACTTTGCTGGGCCTCATCTATTAAATGTAAGTCAATAAATCTTCATTATCCATTTACTGCGGATATTACAGGACATTTTGTACAGAAATGTACAAAAACATGCAGTTTAGTTCATGATTTAAGCAAATATCCAATAAGCATTGTATAACCACTGTGTCTTTCTTCTTTCCACCCATCCTTTCAAATATTTCTTCTTCCATTTCTCCTTCCTTTTACCCTGTCTTATCCTCCTCTGGGAATAATTGCAGTAGTTCCTGACCCTCCTTCACTGGGGAGTCTGTTCTAAGACAAGAACTTCACTCCTTTGGCCATATGCAAACAGGAGCTTCAGATTCACAGGTATAATTCCAATCCCTGGTGCAGCTGAGCACTTTCTCGGTTCTTGATACATCCGTAGATCTGCATTGATCTGATTCTACTTTGAGGATTTCTAAAGAGGGAGGGGGCATAAGAGAGCCCCCCCCCCAATATTATCTGTAAGGAGGAAGAGCATGAAGGAGGGGTATAGGGACCCAGGAAGGAGACAGCCTGGTCCCTGAGACCACTCACCCCTGGGCTGATCTCTGCTCAAGCCTTCTCAAGAACCAAAACCAGAATCTGCTTCCCCTGGGGCCCAACAGACTGAAGCTGCTATTTTGCTTCCCAAGGTTAGAAGTTCAAGTACATTGAGTATGTGTGTTGGAGAAACATGCCATTGATGAAAACAGGAGATTATATTGAGAGTATTCTACTGGCCCTACCCACCTCATTTCTCTCTGAACCCTGATCCCTCCTCTGGGACTCTGTCACTGCCAAGCCACAGACTCCAGCTAGCATTGCTTTGCCTTTTGAACCACTGCAATGAAAGACCATCTTCTGATAAGCAGAGCAATTAGTAGCCTGGTTATCAGTGGTTATCAGTCCCTCTCCTTCCCTTCAACACTATAAAAAAAAAAAAAAAGGAATCTAAGATTCCAGAAATCATAAGGAGCCCCTTTTCCTGAGTGGAGGGGAGGCAGGTTGTGGTAATGAGTAGGACTTCTTCTCTTTTCTGAAAGCTTCTGAAGGAGGCTTAGGAAATGTTTTTGTTTGTTTGTGGAATTGGGTGGGACCGTAGCCCTTATCTACCTGGGCAGGGTCAGCCTTGAGTATTGCTTCTACATATCTCACAATAGTAAAAAGCAATGACTTCATAGTGGGACAGTGTTTCTAAAGCTACCAATGTTATTGTGTGAGATTGAATGTTATAAAGAAGATACTTAAGCTAACTGTCAAATGATCAACCCAGTTCACCCATTAGTCTGTTCCTCCATCTTTCATTTATCCCTCTGCTCACCCCACCATTACTTCATCCATCCATCCATCCCTCCACCCACCCATCAGTCCATGAATCAACCCACTCATTCATTCTTCCATCCATCTGTTCATCCATTAACAGATATCTACTGAGCACTCTAACATTTTTGGGTCTCTGTTGGCGCCTTGGGATTCCACAGTGAACCAGGTAGACACAGTTCCTGCCACGTCAAGTCCTCAGTTGAGGAGAGATATATGAAAAATTAAGCTATCTCAAGAGCAATGTGATAAGTATTGAGGTAGGAGCTCAAGGTGCAGGGAGAGAACAGCCAACAGATACAACATGAGCTTGGAGTCCAGCCTGCTGAGAAGGCTCTTGCAGGCAAAAATCATTCCTATAACAGAACCATGACTAGCTGGGCAGACTGAGGAAGCAGCAGGAAGTGAAAAAAAGGCTCTGCCATTTATTAGTATCTACTGTGTACTGTACACTAGGCACGGCTTATCACAGTATTTCTACAATCAGTTTTCACAGTAATGAGAAAATGGAGGATTGAAGAAGTTTTCTGCCCAAGTGGCTTTATAAAAGATCTGGTTTTCTCTTGTCCCCCCTCTGCTTATGGTTCAACTTCTCCCATGAATTCCCTTCCCCAATACCTCTCTTTGGATTATGAGGATGTTGGAGAACCAGAGGTTGGACACATTTTACAACCAAGATAGAGTAAGAGT